>JAYMFT010300091.1:0-10255 GCA_038088735.1 Panulirus argus | reverse complement strand
GTGTGTGTGTGTGTGTGTGTGTGTGTGTATGTGTGTGTCTGTAACTTTAAAATAAGTACCCCATTGGGGGAGATCACATAGGAATCTACAGGCCTGATTCGAATCATATGAATCTTTTCACAGGAACTCCCCTTATCAAACATCTTCGCATATGGACGTCGTTCTGGGAGAGACGATTTGTTCCGGGGACTGATCCACACAACTCTCTCATAACAAACACCCAGGGGATATGGGATCTCCAGGGACTTCTTCATTCCGAGTCATTTCCATATTGAGAGCACGATGCTCGACGGCTACACATCGCTGAACTGGTCAGTGTGAGTTGGAGGTCTTTATGCCCACACTGAGGAGAGAAGGAAAGCCAAGAGAATGAAGGCGATAGCCATATCTACGAACCGAAAGACGGAAGTGTAAAGTGCTGAAGGAAGTGAGAGAGGTGAGGAGAGCTTCGTAGAGAATGGCGGGAGTAGAAGTGAGATCGATTGGGACGATAAATAGAAAGATCTAAAACCTCCTTTCTCTGGGATGGGCTGCAACCAAGGCAAGTTCCGTCCATGAAAGGAATGTTCTTTCTTTTAAAGACAAAAACGACATAGGGCAGCAGAGATCCGGAACTAGCTAGCGAGGCACACTCGTCTACGACCCGATGTGGTATGTCATTTGATCCACATGCCATGTCCGCCTGTAGTCGGGAGGGAACTCAAATGACCCTGTGGGAGGAATATGTGTGAGAGGACATAGGTGCAGCAGGAGGTGGTGGTGAAGGCAGAGGACTAGATGTAGAGCAGTACTAAACAGGGTCAGAGGCCAAAAATTTTGGTTACTACTTTAAGCTGTATAACCAAGTACAGGGACTAAGCTGTCAATGAATTAAGCTGAAACTTGGAATTCAAGCCTGTGACGGTATGATGGCATTAATGTTTTTTGCTCTACAAATGTTGTCATTTGTTAAGCAAATACTCTCACCAATCCTATATCATCACGAATAAACATAATACATACATACATATACAAGCTTGGAACTAGAAATACAATAACTATGTATACGCATGCTACCAATCATAGAGGCTGCAAGAGCATTCCTGTCGTCCCAGTATCCCAGTCTACGGTACAAAGGAATTCTTCCCCAGATTATAAGTCAATGCATCCGCTACATCCAGGCGCTGCCCCGTGCACGGATGACGGGCACTTCCGCTGAACAAAACTGATTCCCCGTGGAAACGCGACGCGACGCTTCCTGCCTGTGCTCGCTGGATCTGACCCACAGATCGAGACACTGCACAAGGATCATCTTACAGTGAGTCGGAAGGTTAAATACTACGCTCCACCCGGGGAGGGATCATATGCCCTTCTAGGAATACATCTGAATGAACCAGATTCCCCCTGTATGTTCCGTGTTGAATATTAAGACATTTTTTTACTCTCTCTTATTGCTGTCTGCAAAGGCGGCCATATCTGACACAATCAGTCTTCGGTGAAAATTAAAATCCCTTCTCCAAAGGAGCTTCTGTGTTGAGATGCAGATTCCAAAATCTTCCTACACTTTGATAAAAGTCGTCAGGGTAAACACGGCGGAGGGGTACGACGACGACGACGACGACGACGACGAACGGAGATGAACGACAAACTCATGATAACTGATTCGGGTGTGCGATAGGCTAACGCCGATCTGATAACATAGACAGGACTTCACCAACTAAATAAGGAAATAATGTTGATCACTGAATCCCTATGCATGTTCTTCATATATAAACATATGTTTAATGTGGTTAAGAAAACTGACTTAACGTGAAGGACCTGGTCACTGTCAATAACTAAAAGACAATAAAAGTACACCAGTCAAAAAGCCAACCCATACACGGCACTGCAGGGGCATAAATATACCTCAGTTCCCCATGTTGAATGACAGGTTGAATAATGAGAACCATAAAAGAAAGAAAATATACAACAGGGATTCATGTGAGCTCCTCAGGTGATTCTACAGCCGACTCTTAGACGTGGAAAGGTTGTAAGACGAGCGAAGCAGGAGAAAAGAATATATATACACACTTTCATTGTACAATGCAAGGAGGAGCTATTATAACGGCCAACTCTTGTGTGACTTCGTGAAAACGAAGCTGCAGAGAGACCAGTAAGAAAACACATGTGCGACGTGAAAACGATATGATGTTCCAGGACGAATTCAGTGAGCGAGTGAGGCACAGTGAGGGAGAGGCTAAGGGCCGGCCGGCCTGCCTTAATATCTAGAGCGGTCGGCCGAAAGATAATAACAGTAGACCACTACCGTCACCACGGCGACCCACCCTTCTGGAACTTATCTAATATCCCTCTCTTCTACATCTCTCTCTCTCTCTCTCTCTCTCTCTCTCTCTCTCTCTCTCTCTCTCTGCCTCAGGTAATTCCCACTCCCTATCACTGGATCACCGTTACGATATGCCAGACGTTTAGTTCTCTCCCTGAGACTCGTGAGCGCGCTTGCATACAGGCACTAACACGTATATCTACAGGTATAAAGCATGCTCTCTCCCCCCCCATCCCCACCCACCCACCCACCCACACACACACACACACACACACACCTAAGCACACACAAACATACTGATGATAATACACCATCGTCAATAAATCTTATCTTTACACATATATAGCATGGGTACTGGAAATATCATACGTGATACACCAACTGCAAAAAAAAAAAGGGGGACAATTTAACGTCTGAATTTGATTATGTGGTAAAGGATGAAGTCAAAAGAGCAGAGACCAGCCAAGGACTTAAAAGAGGGGCTTTTAATCGTGGAAACTACACAGAACTATCAATTTCTCTGGTAATGTAAACTGGGGAATGGAGCTAGGAAACAAGGATCTTAGGTTATGTCAGGGAAAGGTTTTTTGACATTTACAAAGAAAGAGCTGGGAAATTCTTTTCGCTTCAAATACAGAGGGGAGGTTAAGAAAATGAGGAAGAATGGTTCAGCACAAGATGCCAAAAAAGCAAAGGAGCTTCGAAATGTGCTGTGGTGAAGATGAAAGGCAGCACTCCAATCTGCCAGAATTTTTGTAAGGTATAAAGGAGCACGGAACGAGTGGTAGAAGGATAAGAAGGGAGGAACAAAGAATCTTTGAAAAGTTTTGAAATGTTGTGGACAAGTAAGGAGGAAAAAAAAAATAAACCGCACAACTTTTCCGTATATTCATCAGAGGGAGACTGTACGATAAAGAGCAGCTAATCAAGCCAAGGGATTCAGAGGGAAGAGTTGCGGCAGATGATGTGAGGACATGTGAACAGCTGAGCGACAACTTAAAAAAAATGTTGTCACAGAAGAAGACACTATGGCCCCAATATCATTGACATGGACTGGGGGATGAGGTCTTAAAAAAGCACCATGATATACAGTAAAGACATTAAGAGAATACTTAATGATCTTGACCTATTACAAGGCTCACGGTCCAGATGAAAGTTAACCACACGTGGTGAAGGTGTGTGCCAGATAAATCTAACAAACCTCAAGACGTCGCTGGAGAGAGGCAACGTATCAAGAGGGTGGAAAAGGGAAACTTGTCATACCTATATACAGGAAAGGAGACCTGGAGGACGAGTCAAACCACAGACCGGTCTGCGTGACGAAAGTTGTATGTAAGATGCTGAAAATGATGATCAGAAACAAACAAACAGACGATTTCCTCAAGAGGAGATATTGCCGTAGTAAGAGGTAACAGGAAAAGGAGGTACTGTGTAAGAAACCTATTTAGATTTCTACGAAGAGAGTCTCCTCAGCAAATGAACAAGGGATTTTGTGTGGACTGTTTATGTCTGGACCGCCAGAAAGCATTTGACACTGAATCACATGGGAGGTTGATTAAGAAGCTGAATCACCAGGCAGGAATATGGGGGAGGCTCCAGCGATGGACGGACTACCCTGACAGAAGGAAAAAAAGAAAAAGGGACGCATGTCTAAGAAGCTTTCTCGAAAGAGGTTGAGGTCAGCTGTGAAGTGCCACAGGGTTCTGTTCTGGGACCAATACTCTTCTTGATCCATGTCGGTGACTTGCCAGAAGGTACGGACTCCCATCTGAATATATTTGCAGATGATGCAAAGGTCATGAGGGAAGCGAAAAGCGAGGGGGAATGCATGGACTTTCAAGGGGTCCTAAACAGACTCCAAAGTTGGTCGGTCACATGGTGGATGAAGTTCGACCAAAGTGCATGTAAACTAATGGGGATGGGCTCCAGCGAAAGAAGGCTTCGATATGATTTATCACCTTGCAGGAAATAGGCTGCAGGAATCTCCGTGTGAGTGAGATTTGGGAGTCGACATCGTCCCTAATCTATTGCCGGAGTCCCTCCTTAGGAAAAGTTGTTTGCCAGCAAATATCAGAATTACATTCAAGTTCATGGATAGGGAAATATTCAGCAAGCTATTCACATCCCACATAGAGTCAAAGTTAGAATATGTTCATCAAGTTTGGTCACCACACGTAAAGAAGTACAAGCAGTCTACATTCCTGGTTAAGCCCAAATCAGAATATCTTTCTCAGGTTTAGTAAATGCACGTAAAGAAGAACAAAGAGCTAACAGAGAATTCATAGAAGGGCAACAAAGATGGTACCAGAACTGAGAGAAGTGAGCTACAGAAAAAGGACTGAGGCCATAGAGGCCATAAATTTGCCCACTATGAAAGAGAAAAAGAGTTGGGAGGGAGGTGGGTGATCTGATCACAACCAGTAAATAGAAAAAAATCCTCGAAAGATATGGGCAGAGTACAACCAAAGGACATAAGATGAAGGCAGAAACTTGTTGAATTATTTGCAAAGAAGTTCTCTTATAGTGCAAGAGTGGTGGCTGAATGGAAAAAAAAAATACCGCATGAGGAAGCATCAAATGCAGACAGCATAAACAAGTTTGAAAGGTTATATGATATAGAACGTTCGAGAGATGGAGCCCCAGTAGTGTAAAACTCCCTCCCTGTACATTATACGTTGGTAATTACAAATAGGTGATTACACACTGAAAATGTCCCACTAATTGAAAGACTTCATGTGTGTTTACGATGCTGAAGTAAACAAGCCCACACACACTCTATCTCTCTCTCTCTCCCAGTGAGTTATGATTTACTGCTATCACCCTTCTAACCCGAGGATACCCTGATGAAGTTCTGTCTGACTGGAGTAACACAAACAGCGTTAACTCCATAGACCAACAGCAATTTGGTTCATGAAAACATCCACCTCCCATTACCTCCCACTGCCTCGTTACCTTCACTTGACTTTATCTAACGAAATCCAGAGAAACGCAACACCTCTGTGGCTCTTAACCTTGAAGAACTTCACCGAGACTTCCGACGCAGTTAGCTACGTCACGTCGTCAACAAATGCATCAACCTAGGGTTTCGACGTCTCATTCCATAGCTTGCAGAATTCCTCAGCGACCGCCGTCAAGCGGTTACCCTTCCGAGGGGTAATCTGCATCCTCAAGTCTGTTACCTGTGACGTCCATTTAATCATAAAAATATAATCCTGAAGGTTATCACGGTCACTTGCCTTGAGTCTGCAAGTCGGCACCACAACTGCGCACCAAACCATACTAACTAGTACCAACCACTACCTGAGCAGTTACATCCCAACCATTATAAACGGTATCAGCAAATTGCCAAAGGTTTTGCTTTGACACCTAAGTCTGGTCCTTTTCCTCCTTTTTAATAAAGATTGTCTACCTCCTCTTCTTACAGTACCCCTGTTTATTTGCGTGCATTTCCAGCCCTTTGCTGTACTTAACTTAACAAACATTACGTCATTATAATCATCCTATAATATATTTCATCACGTACCATTGGCAGTAAAGAGCCGATACAGCTTACCTGAAAAAAGAGAAAAGGAATCTTAGTTCACCATCATGATTATAATCAGGAGTGTTATACAATATATCAACAAAAGTTAAAAGATCAAACATTACATAAAACAATCGCATCTGATACGTTTCCGAGTGTGTGTGTACATCTTCCGAGGAAGATGGTGTTGCAGCACAGAATGCCGGCACACCAGGATCACTCACAGCCAGCAAGATCTGGCAGTCATAATAATAATACTCGCATCACCACAGGCTTGATATATCAGAGCCACCAGATCATGTCTTGCTCAACAGTATTGGACAAGAACTACAGTATATTGTACAAAATCAAACTCACTACAGTTCTAATACAGTTCGCATTTAAACCAATAGATTCCAATACCTGAAGTACGCCATTACTGACATCAACATGACTTCCATTCCTAATTTTATACATCTGGCCTACATTGTTAACATTGTTAATAAATGGAATGATTTACAGATCAGAGAAGTTAAAAGCAGTACTACAGGTATACTTAAACCTAAGACTTCATAGATATTTCGCTCCGCATCCGTGACTGACATCATTTACGCGTCCTTAGATATATGCAAAGTTTACAGGCTTTTCTCATTGAAAAATCTGCATGTCTTTCTACTCTTACCCCGCTAATCCATCAGTTCCTGTTCTCTCCCACAAAGAGCCTCATTTGGGTCCCAGTGGTATGTTGGTGTGTTTGCATTCCCTTGTATGCATTCTTCTACAGCTTTAACATACAAAATCTACTTCATCCTCTTATCACTACCACACCTGGTAACTCAAAAACTTATTTCGTCTCCTACCAAATACTCTTGTAATGTGATGTCAAGCATTATCTAAAAATTACCTGGCACTACCTGACATAAATCCACCAAGCCATCTATATTCTGCAGAGATGGGGGAAGTACATACTGGCGTCTATCTGGCGCTCATTAAAGTATCATTAATCGGCACTCAGTAGCGTTAACCGTGCGAGTGGCAGCAATGCATCGTCTACCTATTAAGATGACGCATGTTTATTCAGTGCTGTCTAACTGCATTACTGTGCCTCCTACGTTCGTGCTCAGATTACATTACGATAAAGACCAGACAAGGGCCAGAAGAAAAAAGAAATAAAAGCATTTATACCTTTATATTATAAACCTGATTTAATCCACGCCATATTTCCTCCTACCTAACGCCATTTTCATTATGGGCCATTACTACAATGTTATCAGTTCATCAATCACTCTTAATCTCGGGGTATTACAAGCTTTCCATCAAAATATCTATCTCGTTAAAGGCAATACGTATAAAAACTTGCACATCAGCCGGAGCGATAGACCCAGTGTGATGATCAGTGGCGCCCCGGCACGCTCCCAATTATGCCTCGCCTCCAATCATCGATCTAAATGAAGAGAGGAGATGAAGACGCTAGCGCTCCTGCCAATTAGTGATAAAATATAGTTCGAACCGATGATAAATGTAGGCGGTTAAGCAGAACCCTAGAATCTCACTTTGGGCTGAACTTCTCTACTGAAATAATTACACAGACCTCTGAATGAGTTTTAGCAAAAAATGAAATCAATGAAGCTTTAAGGTTACTTGATCTCGATTCTTCTGGTATACCTTCAAGGAGGCCTTACGTTTCACTATCCTCTCTGCTGCTATACAGATCGGGACTGTAGAATACTAATGCTGTCCCCCCAGCAGATAACACCATTACAGACCATCAGGTCTTCTACTACCTGTCTTTTCCAAGTACTTCCATATGCGCATTGTTACTGTCCTCAAACGAATAATATCATCATTGACCATCATGTCTTTTGTCGCATAGCTTCCTCGTGTACATTGATGTGTAGTGGGTAATGAACTGTAGTAAGCGTTTAGTTTTACGCCCATGATGCTGCAGGTGTGTCACAAGAATAACAACTTATCCAAGCGACGATTACGCTAACTCGTAGAGCAGACGACTGTATCGGAGTAGCAGAGCGGAGGCAAGGATGCCTAACTGTAGTTTCACAATTGTATTTTTCCAAAAGGCAATGTAACAATCTGGAATTAAAGCTTTGGATTAAGCCAGTTCTTTCTATCTCAGCATTTACACTATCATCCCTACTGAACATGACCGTATGACCCTTAAGCACAACTCTTGTGAATACTGGCCTGGCAATTGATTAATCCTAAACGTTTAGGTCAAAGGCTAATTCCTTGTACCCAAGGGTCAA
Source organism: Panulirus argus (assembly GCA_038088735.1). Classification (NCBI taxonomy): domain Eukaryota; kingdom Metazoa; phylum Arthropoda; class Malacostraca; order Decapoda; family Palinuridae; genus Panulirus; species Panulirus argus. The sequence continues at coordinate 2,187 of JAYMFT010300091.1, read as the reverse complement.
ACCGTCCTTACTGCTCGAGAGGTTTAAAATTATCAACCCGTCAGGTCAGAAGCTGAACTAATCTGGTGACTTACGATGAGATAATACTGCACCCGAAGATTTAAAATATTTGACATACATCAGTAACAGCTTCGGAATAGGATCTAAAATCTGATGCGGGTTGACATAGTCAAGTGTACAGCATAAAAAGAGAGTGCTTATTTGACTTGTTCTTCTACTGTAAAGTATTTCTGGTCTTCTTTAACCAGAAGCATCTCCAGTGACTTTTGTACTGCAATGACGTCGGAATAGAGAAGGAAATTCTCTCTTTCGGCCTCATTTATCTATAGTCAACTCTCCAAATGACAGAGCTGCTGTTTCTGGTCACTTTATCTTCCTCTAATTCAACACTGGATGACGCTGCATCTAATCCTCCGCCTCCATCTCTACCCACTGAACCTATGCCGTCTATCATTTCTTCGCGCAAGGTTTTCGGGCACTTTCCCTAGCTCCAAGTGGATAAAGCATGTGGACCAGATGACATGCCTACTCGAGTCCCAAAGAAGTGTCAGTTTAGCTAGTACCGATCCTTGCTCTCTTACTGCGTCTCTGTCTAAAAACCTAAGCTTTTCTTCATTCCTGGAGGTTTGCCTTGGTGCAGCCCGGTCCCAAGAGAGGAGATCGTTATAACCCTCCTTATCGCGCCACTGCTCTCACTTCTGCTGTCTACAAATTCTTTGGAACTCTCCTTAACTTTTCCTTCCTCACACACTTATAATCTCATTTCCCTCCTTCCAATCATCAACACGGCTTTAGCTTCAGCGGCACGATGTCTTCCAACAGCGATCTTCTCTCCAACGTGACTCGCCTCTAGTCTTCTTCTCTCGGGGATTTTGGTGAAACATTTTTCTGTGGCCCTCCTTATCTCCAAAGCATTTGACAGAGTGTGGCGTAAGTCTTTTCTTCCTAGTCTTCCTTCTTTTTTAATTTTACTGGTTCTCTTTGTTTGCTGATGCACAGCTTCCTCTTCAGTCATCTCAATGCAGATGTAGCGGATGAAGCTACTTCCTCCTGTTACTCTGTCAACAGTGGTGTCCCTCAAGGTTTTGTCATATAGCCTATTCCCATTCTTCTCTCCATAAGTGATCTTGCTTCGATTTTCAAACCCATTCACTCTTCTGCTGAAAATTCCACTTTACACACTTCAACTCACTTTCCATACCACCAGCCTTCTTATGCTCTCTCTTTATGTCGTACTGAATACATTGTCTATCTCAATTCGGACTTGTAGAATATTTTGGGATGGGGAAGCAGAAACCTGGTAGAACTAATAGCCCTAAAACGCAATTTCTCCCTGTAGCTCTTTCTATACGTCACTCGTTTCCGTCTGTTCAATTTCAGAAACCCAAATTCAAACCTGTTAAAACATAAACGTGTTGGATATAATCATATCCGTCACTTTAATCTGGAAACCTCTCTTAATTAACTTCACGAAGCCTGCTTCCGAAAAACTGGGGGAGCTGTATATATATGCCGTATATTGATTTTCTTGAGAGCAGCTATTTCGTATCTACAGGGGTTGTACTCGCCCTAGCATGGAGAACTGCTCACATATCTGGGGAGTTTCTTCCTCTAACTCTCTATTAGAGTGAGTTGAGTCAAATGGCTTCCGTCTCATTAATTCTCCAGACATCACCTCTCTGCACCTATCCTCCTCTGTACTCTCCCTGTTCTACACTTAATAATTTTCGCCACTGCTCCAGTGAGCTGTCTGCATGCGTCACTACTAACAGACTCTCGTGTGGCTGCTGCTTCCCAGTTTCTGTGCGGAGACCAGCCACACGAGAACTGGCCGTTATGATACCTCCTTCTTCCCTCGAAGGTATAAGTTGTGGAATTCTCTTCCTTCCTTTCGTCTTTACCTCTTCCTCTGCCCTTCTCACTTTTAGAATTCAGGTCTTCAAACACCTGCTGAACCCTGAGTAACTTCTACAATCTTTCTCTCTTTCCCTCTCACCCGAGATGGCCTTTGACTGGGGTATGTTACGCCCCTGCCATGTCGGTTACAAGAAAAGAGGATTTTTAAGAATGACCAAAAATATATCAAACACGTAATCTAGATGATGCTTTATTATTGTACTAATAATGATAAAATAATAATAATAATAATATCAATAATAATAATAATAATAATAATAATAATAATAA
>JAYMFT010300080.1:0-10255 GCA_038088735.1 Panulirus argus | reverse complement strand
CCCCCCCCCCCCCCTCTCTCTCTCTCTCTCTCTCTCTCTCTCTCTCTCTCTCTCTCTCTCTCTCTCTCTCTCTCCCCACCGATCCAGCACCAGACACCTTCCTCCATCGAGTTCTGTGGCTGGGTGTTCCCCGCCAGTGCCCATAGCCTCTGACTCCCATAGCTTGTTCACCGAGGAAGTCCTACAGAAGGATCTGCCTTAATCACTCAGCAGAAAAGCGCAGACTCCGAGGAGATCAAATAGTTCTCAAAATACTGAATGATTTGGACAAAATTTAATAAAGGTTTCTTTACATCATACAGAGATTCATCAACCAGAAATAATGGTATGAAATTAAGAGGAAAGAGATGTAATAGTAACGTGGGCCAGTTTTTACAGGAATAGATTAATACGAGTGGAAAAAAGTACAAGTACCTTTAGGTCAAGTCTAAACAGAACATGAATGATATTTGCTCTCAGTAGGTGTCCTGTTTCGAGTGACAAAAACAAATTTGAATTTACTGTATAAAATTCTACATTTTTTGTTTTTTCTATTATTACTTACCATTTTTGAGTTGAGCCTCCTCCCAGGAAAAGCCCGGTGCCAATAGAGTAGAGAACTCCCGTTTACACTTTCCTGTAGAATTTCCACGTCAGTATACTGTCTCCATGCTATATGGTGTTCTCTCGTAGCTTTATACTTGCCGACTGTTGTGCCTGAGGAAGTGGTGGGTTAGGAAGGTGCCGCCTTGCTTTACCTTCTTGTCTCTGCCACCAGTGACCCCAGGATCCTACTCGTCTCCGCCAGCAGATAACTTCGTTGTGGACCATCAGGTTTCCTGTAATCTGTCGTCCGTAAGTTTTCCATACACATCCTCCTCCTGTTCCTCCTTCTCCTCTTTGTCTTACCTTAGCAACCCGTCACCCACGCCCTGACCTGACCTGACCTTTGGCAAGGGTCCCGGTCGCCGGGTTATCGAGTGTGACGCTGTCGCCTCCAGTGTTGTGTTCAGCATTATCTCTGTCGTCGTTGGTTTTGTCGTTGGTGACTTAAATGTCGATTTGCCTTCTCATGACCTCAGCCATTGTCATTTAATTCTACAGTGTCATCAACGAGTTTATCATCGTCCTCACTCAGGTCGACAGCTTCATCACCATCAGTGTGACATCCTAACAACACTACAATTCTTCCTTTAGTTAACCTGTATTACTTTTCCTCATATGTAATTACGTTCACGACGTAACGATGATTATTTACCACAGAATTGTTAGAGGTAAAATGTAACCACTACCAGTTCGTGAAGAAAAGGAAGAACATCATTTGGCAGAAGTAGGCAAACGAGTGCCGTTTCTTCGTCTGTTCCTGACCCTGCCTCGTTAACCTGGAAACAGTTAATAACCACAAAAAGAATGTTGTGATAGTCTTTGTAAGTTTTTATATAAGGCGGGTATATGGACTCCCAGACACTCTGATTACAGAATTAGTCCGTTGTCACGAAACAATCATTAACTATGAACTGTGGACATGCAAGCCAACAGAGTCATGTGGCAGGCCTCGTGAACAACCCTTCCCAGTGGCTGAGGACCAAGCATAGTTATGGCTTGGAATTTTTGCCAACCAGTGCCTGGAGAGCTGAAGATACGTTGTCGGTGGAGTTACAGAGTACCGAAAATAAGGTAGATTCTGCGGGTTTCACACATCTTCAGGCATCGGCTGATGACCCAAGGAGTTACTTCACAGAAAATGAGAGGATTTCTGTGTTTATTAGTGGAACAGTCCTCACAGTCTGACACCTTTCAACACACACACACACACACACGCACACACACACACACACACACACACACACACACACACACACACATATACACATTATGTATATATATAAACAGGGTTAAGAGACGGGACAACATGAATATAGAATTCTCTTCCTTTAACACAGAAATAGTATCACTGACATACACCGCAAAAGACCTTGTCCGTCTCACCATACATTTTCAAAGGCGATGTCAACACATACATTTTAGTACCTTGTCATCTTTCCTTTGGCCTTGATTAAAATCTGCAGACGTCTGGCCATGGAACTGTCAAGTTCCCCGAAGTATTCTAGGTCTCTCTTTTGACTTGAATGAGGCGAGGCACTGGTGACGTGTTCAGAAAGCAGCCGCTTGATCGTGAGTTCTGAGCGCCCAGTGCGCCTAGAAATCTCTTTATGTACCCATATTTTCTTGCCTCTAGGCGAGAATTCTGGCCTTCTCTTTACAAATGTAAGAGTCAACCATTTACAAGTCATTGTTTCGTCCAAATCTTGAACATTATATCTAGTTTTGGTCACCTTACTTAAAAGAAGACATAGAATGGAGAGGGTACAGCGTCTAGCTACCAAGTTGATTGCCGGGCTGAGAAACAAACCCTACGAGATCAGATTAAACGAATCTATTTAGCTTAGAAAAGAAAAGGTTTAGAGGTGATCTGATAAAGGTATTCAAAATAATCAAAGTCTCTCATAACCTTGTTCTGTCAAGTTACCTAAGACTGGTTTCGTCTGGTTTTACTCTTAGTAATGGATACAAACTCGTGGGCAAACGATTTACCACAACTGAAGTGAAAATGTTTTTCAACAGAATTTTTAACGTATGGAACAATCGATTTGCCAAGCAGGTGGTTCAAAGCAGTGCTATAGATACGTTTAAAAACAGACTTGATAGATACTTCGCTTCAGGTGTAAGACTTTCCCTATTTGCGCCTCCATTGTCAAAATGACAATTTGCAGGTTATTCTATTTGAATTATCTGCATGCCTCCTGACTTTTACCACACTATTCTTCGAGTTTCTGATGCCTTCCATCATCACAAACAGCCTCGAAAAGATCCAATGGTTTGTTTCGGTTTGAATTTCATTGTATTCCTTTTGTATTTTGAAACACAGGTGGAAGAAATAAAGCGTCCAGAAGCGTAAATTCTCAAAATTGAAGTTGCAGCCAGGAAGTGTAAAGAAAGAACATCCTTCCCTCAAGATAACCTGAAGCACTTTCCAAAGCGTTGCTGGTGCTCACAGCTTCTAAACACTAGTCTCAGCGACCAGATGTACCATGATTTCACTATGAGAACGTCATATGCTTATACCGACGATAAATCTTTGCCGTGTATCGCATTCGAAAATACATTTGGGGAGGAGACATTTTTTCTTTTTTTTTTTTTTGCGGACACTGTACATACATGCGTACACACATGATTACATACATCAACAGTCTTTCACGAAAATCATGGAGACTGATAAGCCCCACACTACGTTATGAGCAGCATCTATATGGAAAATGATCCTGCCCAGATTAATCAGTGTTCTCAGACCCTCCCGCCGCACTGGCATGTATAAATAGGAAGCTGCTCTCCCACCATCCTCAGTCTGATTGCTCCTACTTTTGCCGTTGCCGCTCATCTAGATTGCAAAGGGAGGCACGATTGATTAACGTCAGAGGGGCATAGTGAGGGAGATGGTATGGAAAGCTGATAGCGATGTGAACCTTAATAACCGGGAGAGACAATCACGCTAATGGCCCGCCGATCTCTTCAGTGAGATGTGTACCAGAGGAGGGAGCGAAAAACAAATGGAGAACCTTCAAGTTGAACAAGGGCTTGACGGTGTCTCCCCTGCGTCGGGAATCCTCAGCGTTCGTGGAGGTGGTAACCGGGGTGGGTGCCTAGCAACAGTGTCAACTAGACCTACAGGCATTACTTGACGTCCGTGCTGATTATGCATAGAGACGATACAGGGTATTTATTAAGTCTCTTTTCGATTATACTGTATCATTAAATCCAGATCTTTAAAGACACTTTAGGCGCGTTTTTAGCATGTTTTTGTCTAACCCATAAAGTAATATTTTTGCATGTTCTGCTTTGAGTAATTGTTTGCTATTGATCAACGTGTAAACGAAAATGAAAACTACTTGGGAAAAGCAGAATATGACGTTTGGTTTGCTGAGAGTCGAGACCACTGACGACCTGTCACCGGGACTACCGCCGTCAGTATGGCAAAGCCCCTTCCTTCCATATCCAGTATTTAGGGACGTTTAGAAGGTGTCTCGTGACAGGCAGTGTGACTGACAGGCCCAGAAGTGGACGGCCACAGTGTTTCACAAGAAGCCATCTCCATTAGACAACAGGACCCCCAACGTAGTCCTTGAAAGTCTGTCCGTCGCGCCTCACGTGAACTCCAGTCGAGCAGTGAAGAAACGATTGCCTCTGCCTGCTATGAGGATGGCTGATGGTGTAGCGGTTAGCGTCCGTGACTCATTCACCGGCCGCCCAGGGTCGAGCGTGTAGGTTCCATTCCTGGTTTGTGGCAGATGGTCCGCAGTTGTGTCCTGTTAGATTCGTCAACCCCAGGACGAGTCGCATCAGGTTCGTCCATCCCAGAATGCGTCGTACCAGACTCGTCTTCCCAAAGGTTTCTCCCTAGAGATTCATTCATTTAGGTCGTGTCGCACCACGATCGACCAGGGATGTGTCACATCAGGTTCGTCCGCCTCGGGTTGCGTCGCGCCAGTTTCGTCCGTCCATCCCAGAGTGTGTCGCACCAGTTTCGTCCACCCCAGTTTGTGTCGTACCAAAGTCGTCCATGCCAGAGAACGTTTCCTAAAATGTCATTTGTTTAAAACCACATCTTTTTTTAAAAAACATTCCATATGAGAAATTCATCAGTGCAAAACTGGTTTTTTATAGCATTACTCATGCTGACAGAATAAACAGAAACGAATAGCTTAAAAAAAGAAAAAGGTGTTCTGTGTTTTACCAAATCGAGTAAACTTAATTTCGAGACAGAAAACGAGAAATTCTAAAGATTCACCATCGTTGCCATTCTATCTACATTGCTTATATCTTGCCTAGGAATATTTTCTCCCCTTGACGATTATAGTAAAAAGTTAGATATGCTTGTGCTATATTAGATGTTTTATGGGAACTGAAGGAATCGCCTTTGATGTCTCAAAAGTATTATGAAAGAGTAGTCTGTCTGTAAGACTGTGTGCGTGTCACGTCTATCCTTATGTTCCAGTTTTCTGTCTCCACTTTGATCCGTTCCAGTCTTCTTTGGCACTGTCGTGAATTGTTGGGCCAGGATCTACTCTGGTTCGACGACCTTATGTTCAGACCCCACCTTTATGGGGCTATCTTCACTTCTCTCAGATTTGGTCTCTGTTTGTATCAAAAGGAAAAATGATAGTTCTGTTTAACAACAACTACTACTACTACTACTACTACTACTACTACTACTACTACTACCATTACTACTACTACCGTTACTACTACTACTACTAATGCTACAGCTACAAATACGACTACTACGGCTGTAAAACTTTCTGTAGACCTTTTCTTCTCGAAGATTTCTATGTCCATATGAAATATTAACTCAAACATTTTTATCATTCTAATTTTGATGAGAGAGGAAGAGAAAAACTGCGTACCTTCGACGAGATTTTGTCATAAGGCACGGCAAGTGCGCGGCCCTAGAGAGCGGGAGAGAGAGAGAGAGCTTCCTTGTTATCATCGTCCTCACGCAGATTATCAACAAACCATTTCCCATCCCTGGCCAAATCCTCAGCAAGAGGCCAAGCACTCTTGATTCCCGCCCCACTACTCACCCAAGCTTTGCATCATTACTGCCTCTCAGCCCCCAGGATCTTTTGAACATAACCTGGTCTCTGCAGCCTTTTTCTTCTCCCTTGTCCTCAAATGCTCGCCAGCCAAATCATGCACCATTAGGAGCGCAGTAGAGATGACTGGATGGGCTCTCCGACTTTTTCTGAGCAGCAGCCACTGGAGAGGTCAACAACGCTGTTTCCACCAGCGCCATAAACATTATTGAAAACTCATTCTCCTTTCAAACACACTGGACACAGTCCGACTAGATACGAACACTGAGGGAATAACCCCACTCTAGTCATGCGTGGGGCGTGCATCACACCAGGAAACAAAATAGAGGGTAGATATATTTACGTATATTTTTGAGATGCCACCAAAACACCTCTCATGTGACCTTACAACATTACCACACTTACAAGTTAAAATGACACCTCCTGGGTTGGTATTTGCTAAGACTTCAACCCCAAAGACAGGCAATCGCTTCCCTCCTAAAGTCCAGCCCAACACTATCCTCCGTCGGCAATAATTTCTTTGTTCTCCGACACTTTGATCCTACCAAAGCCTCAGGTCTGGATGACATCCCTCCAGCACAAAGGAAATGTGCCCAAGAATTGACCCCAATCCTTCGTAAGCTTCTTGCTGTCCACCGATACTGTCTCCACGTCCTGAGGGCTTGCCAAAATCCCTCTTCTTTTTTGCGCTACAGACCAACAGCCCGCAACCAAGTCAGTCCTACACGCACTGAAGCCGTGACAAACGAACTTCCCCGTCGCCATGACAGACATAGACCAATGTCAGCCATAGCGAGGGTGTGACACACGCTGTTCCTTGACATTTTTCTCTCCTCACTCATATCTCTGATTCCTCTTTGACTATTCCCCACTCATAAGTTAGATCTCTCTTTGAAAATTCCTCACTCATAAGTTTGATTCGTCTTTAAAGATTCCTCACTCATAAGTTTGATTCGTCTTTAAAGATTCCTCACTCACAACCTTGATTCCTCCACGAAGATTCCTCACACATTCCTCTCTGACGATTTCAGTGAATCTTTCCTTGTTCCTCCGGACAATCAAAAGCTTTAGAAAGCTTATCATCGTGTACCTCGAACTTGGCCAAGTACTTTTTCTTCAACAGGATTGTTAGCATGTGGAATCATTTACCAGTTAGAGTGGTTGAAAGCAGTACTATAGATACCTTTAAGAACAGACTTAATAAATTTTTCGCTTCAAGTCCACGATTGATATTATTTGCTTCTCCTCAGTCACAATGACAGTTTGCAGGTTTTTCTCTCTGATTTATCTGTATTTCATCATACTTTCACCATACTATTCTGTGACTTTCTCATATCCTCCAACATCACAAATAGCCTCGAAGGAACCCGGTGGTCTGTTGCTGTTTGATTCCCTCCATATATGTTAAAGACTAATGCACAGACCTTTTCTCCACAAAATGAAGAAATATCCATATCTTGACTTGAACAGCACTAACATCGCCCTCCGCTCACATCATCGTTGTTGGATTAATCAAAGACTACAATCTGGCTATTGACTTGTCGCTTAATGTGCTAGATTTACCTTTCGAAAACAATATATCCTATTTCATGCATGTCCCTCTCTTGCATACCCCTAATTGCTTACCTTAAAGAAAACTGTGTTAATACTCGCATGATATCTTGCCCCTAGTGCATCCTAGTCCTCGTTAGTCCAGCTTAGCAAATTTCAGTCTTACCATCAACTCGTCTCTCACTTTCAGCCTCCCTTTTCATACATGTTCAGCGTTGTTTATCTTCTGTCTGTCTGTCTGTTTAATCGCTACTTTCACGGTAAATCCCTGATGTAGTCACTTGTTGGAACCTCCACTCTGCATTCGTTGTTCCACTTGTCAGCTGATCACTGGTGTAATCCCGTAAATCCTTCCGCGTCATCTACGTTTATCTTATCTCTCATATGTGATTCCCTCCTTTTTCCTTTTTTTCTTTTCATCATTTAATAGGCAGCGCGTCGAACGTAAATCATACAGAAATATGACATCTCGCTTTTTTTCTTTAAGTAAAAGGCACCAAGCGACAGAGGCCAGACCTTGTCGTAATTTTAGCGTATACAAAGGTCAGATCTCAGTGGATCATTGGGAAGGACATGTATATCTCCACGAGTCACTCTCAGAAAAAATGTAGTCAGTTCTGTAGAGGATATTCTTTTGTTCAGAGATAGATAGATAGATAAAAAAAAAAGGAGAGAGAGAGAGAGAGAGAGAGAGAGAGAGAGAGAGAGAGACCCACGACTTAGTCCAAGTTCTGACCAACGACATTACTGACTGTTCTCACTTCATATTAAAGAGCCATAGACATTGTCACCCGTCACGATTTACAGGACGAGTACAGAACACCATACCAGCACAAGTATAGGTATGCAGTACAACAGGACGTATTTTATGGAAATAAAGCTATAATTGTGTCCCTCTCACCTGTACGTTATCTAGCCTTCGTTACGCTGGATGGAACCCAAGCTATAAATAAACTGTCGTTGGCTGATCACAGAGAGAGGACACCAACACAGCTAGACATTCACGGAGTATACACATTTTTTTTTACGATCTAAAATGAACGTTTTTCTTGACGTATTTCTACAGATCGATGGACTGTATTCGCATGTGACTTAGACTTGTCGAAGGTAAAATGAAAAGATTAGCCTCAGAAATAACTAACTGTTTTAATCTCGAGATCGGTCAGTATATCGGCATTTAGCATCAGAATCGGCAGTTTGTTAGTTAAAGCGGCACTTCCTAATTTGCCACCAATGACGCTAAGAGACGACAGATCGCTCGTAGCTGAAATAAGAGTATGTATTATCATATCTGGGGCTACATTTTGATATCACGTCGGAAAACTGCCAAAACTGATGCCAGAAATCGAAAAGCCCCATCGAACTTGCGGATAGTGTCGAGAGAACAATTTGGACTGAAAAATAAGGTTTGTTGGCCAAAAGCGAACGGACCAGGCAATATCCAGCTTAATGCATCAGCGGCATCTGTCGTGTTGCAGACGACAGCGTCGTCGTGATTCCCTCATCACCAAAGTGATTACTGAAGATCAAGGAAGAGATTGTCCTTAAAAACAGTTTGTGAAAGTTGATAACATTTAGATACATATGAAGTCAAAGCAACGTACATTATGAAGGGACTACAAATGAATATGATGATCATATGAAAATATTTTTCTCTTTTGAAAAACATGAGCGAGTAGATGCCATCGTTTACTGAGACAGAACTCTTAAGTCTACAGAGCCAAATTAGACTTTGTTCTTGTAAAACACAAAGTTGAAACAAAATAAAAACGCTGTTATCTAAATTATTCAACAACATTGGAAAATCTCATGTACTTAATCCCAGATCAAAGAAGATAAGACCAGAAGACCAGAAGACCAGTCCTTCAGGAGAACTGCCCGTTTACTCGCGTAGCTGCCGTTTGTCCTGTAGGCGGAGCGCAGGCCGGGAGACAGGCTGGTCTTGCTGGCGAAGTTTGACATAGCGAGCCGGACGCCCACGCTAAGGGCGGGCGTCTTTAGCCCCGAGAGTAAGACAGTGCGATCCTTGATCACGACGGTACAGCACCTGAGTCCGACGGTACGACCTTTGGACACGACTGTGCTACACTAAATCACAAAGGTACGACAGTAGAGCACGACGGTACTACCTTTGATAGGACGGTACTACCTTAGGGGTATGGTGGCCTGGCCTTTCACCTGACCTCTCGGGGTCAGGCCAAGGGTCACAGCCTTCATCACCCAAGGCTGGCACCATCGTGCCCGAGGACTGTGTACTGTTTCACTCAAGAGGGCCAGGTGAGGGCGGGGTAGTGCAAGGCGCGAGGCGGCGCCGCGTTCAGAAAAGGTACGCCTGATCCTGCCCACGGGGGTAGGATTTCGCCGGTTACATTCTCGCCACCGTCGTCGACATCGCCGTCTGCAGGAAGGGCACAGCTCAGGTGTTCCAGGCGCTGGCGAAAAACGCAGTCAGGAAACCGAATACTGCGCTGCACAATTCTGTTGGCAATTTCTCGCTTTTTCTTATATTCTCTCTCTCTCTCTCTCTCTCTCTCTCTCTCTCTCTCTCCCGGCATGCAGGCCACCAGCCGTAGAATCTCACCACTTCACGCATAATACTTGACAATACGCACCTCGCATGAGTCGTTCTTCTTAAATCTAGATTTTTCTGCAGCGAGCGCTACGCGCTAGTCCTGCCTTTTGACGTAGTTTCGTCCTAAGTAAGCCTGTTCTCTCTCTCTCTCTCTCTCTCTCTCTCTCTCTCTCTCTCTCTCTCGAAGTGCATTTCCAATGTAGAAATTCTTTGTAACACCGACAATAGTAATGTACTTGTGTGTTATTTGTAAAAGTGTTGTGTGTGTATGTGTGTGTGTGTGTTTGTGTGTGTGTCTGCATGTGTGTGTGTGTGTGTGTGTGTGTGTGTGTGTGTGTACTTACTATTTGTGTGTGACGAGGAGAGTTTTGCATTTGTATTGCCCTGTTTCTTGACCTTGTTTTTGTTTACCACTTCTTTACTCTTATATATCCCTGGGGATAGGGGAGAAAGAATACTTTCCACGTATTCCCTGCGTGTCGTAAAAGGCGACTAAAAGGGG
>JAYMFT010300069.1:0-10255 GCA_038088735.1 Panulirus argus | reverse complement strand
CCGGTATACCACATCGTTCCATTTCACTCTATTCCGGGCACACCTTTCACCCTCCTGCATGTTCAGGCCCCGATCGCACAAAATCCCTTTCACTCCATTCAGTATCCCACATGACTGTGTTAACTTTGCCAACACTTCCCTACTGTCTGCTCCATTTTTTGAGGTTCCTCAGTACAGCAATTATACCTGACCACTAGCTGTGCTCTCTCCTGTCCCCAGTTCACACTGAAGGATTACCAGGCCAACATTATACCATTCCTTACCTATCATCCTGATGCCACCTAAACCTTAATCCTATTCCACAGGCTGCCTGGCCTATGCAGCTAAATGAAACCCTGCAACCCATCTCCAAATGTCTTGCTCAGTTTTCAAGAGATCTAGACATGATGACCGTTCCTCTGGCTAATTACCACCCAATACACTGCAATGCCAACTGCTGTAAATCATTCCCTTCTCCCACCACACACCCTGTCGTACATTCGTGTCACTTAATACCCTCATTCATCTCCACTGCCTATTGTTTTATCATCCTCCCTACACTCTGTTCCCCTAATTCTGATTGACCTTCCTTGGGATCCATTGGAAGGGTGGACCAAAGGTTGGTGCGATGCTCCACTCTCGTCTCTATAACATCACTCTGTTTATGTTGGATCTTGTATAGTCCTGACCTGTAGTCCAATATGTGTACAATCCTCCATCACTCCAGATACCAATGATTCTGCAGCTTGCACCATCTTACCCTAGTGTTAATCCTTAGGCACACTTCTTACCCCTTGACCCAGGTACTTTCCTTGGCACCTGTTTCCCCTCTTTCTTCTAGTTATCCCCCGTTGCCTCACCTCATGATCCTTCACCACCTCCTACTCCACGTGATGAGTCTCCCCTAAATCACTAACCTACTCCTCTGTCAACTTCATGTCTGAGGGGCCCACCACAGGGTCCTGAATGATTTGTGGTTTTCTACCGAGCAACAGCGTGAATGGTCACACGCCAATGGTGGCATGCAGGGTGGCATTGTACTGGGCCACAAGGCTGGTCACGTGCTCTGTCCATTTCTTCTTTTACTCATCCTCAAGAGCAATCAGATGCTCATGCAAGGTTCGATTGAACCACTCCGCCATACCATTTCCTTGCGGGTGATAAAGGGAAGTCCTGATCTCATCAACCTCATATTGCTGGCACAGCTGATGTATTAGCATGCTCGTGAAGTTATGCCCCTGGTCTGTCAACAGTTTATCGGGTGGTCCAAACTTATCAAACACTTCTTCCCTGAGCACCCTGGCCACAGTACTAGCTTTCTGATATTTTGTCAGAATGGCCCATGCAAACCTAGGAAACATGTCTACCAGCACAAGCACATTCTCGAAACCTTGACTTTTTTCCAACAGCGTGAAGTCTGCAACTAACATCTCCCACAGCCTGCTAGACTTCACCGTCCCTTAGGGAGGGTGTTGGCTGGGCATCTCCTCCTTCATTACTGCATACCTCTTGCACTTTGCTACGTATCCCTAGACCGTTGTTGCCAAACCTGGCCAGTAACCTTGACTCTGCACCATCCCCAAGGTGCATTCCCTACCCTGGTGACTAAACTGGTCATGGCTCGCCTGTAGCAACACATTTTGTAATCTTGGTGTCAACACAAATTCATGCCTGTGCTCTCCCTGTTCCATAGCACGATCTCATCAACCTGTAACTGGTGTCTCGCTCGGTATAACCGTAACTCGTCGTCCTCCGACCACTTTCTCAACTCGCTTTCATCCAGCTCTCCTTCCTCATGACCACCATCATGCCTACCTCTGCCTGTCTGTTGCACAGTTCGTCAAATGGCCAGAGCCCCAGGGTCAGATCATGCTTCTGCTCTACCCGCACGGCTGTTTGCTCTTCCTCACTATCCTCCTCCTCCCTCTGACAGGTCCTAGACAGCTCATTTGCTACTATGTTGTCCTGCCTGGCCTTATACTTGATAGTAAAATCAAACTGCACCAGTTCCTCACATCCCCTACTCTCCATGGCTCCTAGCCTGGCTGTTTGCAGGTGACTTAGAGGATTGTTATCCATGTACACAGTAAAAGGTGGACCCACTAGATAATCTCTAAACTTATCTACCACTGCCCACTTCAGCACTAGCATCTCTAGTTTCCTTGAACTGTAGACTGACATGTTCCTCTCCAATCTCCTGAGACCCAGCTTGCAAAGCAAACAGGATGCAGTTTGCCATTCTGCATTTGAGATAATATGGCACCTAGTCCCTGGAAACTGGCGTCTGTCTCAAGAAAAAATTCTTAGTTGAAGTCTGGGCATTTCAGGAAAGGTGCCTCAGTTTGTGCTTTCTTTAACCTATCAGAAGGCGACCTGGCACTCCCCTCATACTGTGCTAATATCCTCCCTAGACATGCCACCCATCAGCTGATGTAGGGGCGCGGCTATTTGCACGAAATTCTTGAACTTGCAATAGAACAAACAGAACCCTATGAACACGCGAACATCCCTTATAATTGACGGTACTGGCCACTCACTAACTATCCTCACCTTTTCCCGATCTGTGCTAATTCCCTCCAAGGACACTTGATATCCCAGATATGAGACATTTGGTGCCATGAGTTTGCACTGTTTCAGCTTGAATTTCAATCTGCACTTCCTCATCCTCTCAAATAACTCTCTCAGTCTCATTAAGTGCTGATCCATGGTCTCCGAGAATGCCATAACGCCGTTTAGATAAACAAGCAAAGTGGAGAAGATTCTATCACCTAGGATGCATTCCGTGTACTGCTGAAACGTGTTTGGGCTGTTGGAGAGCCCCATAGGTAGCCTTTTATACTGAAAATGGCTAAAAGTGTGCTGAAGGCTGTTTTTGTTCTATCTTTGGGACTCGCTTCTATTTGGTGGTAGCTCGCTGCCAAATCAAACGGGGAGAACACTGTAGCCCCAGCGAGTGACTTCAGTGTTTCGTTGATCCTGGGAAGAGGGAGGGCATCCCTGATGGTCACAGCATTGAGTTTTCTATAATTACTGCATGGTCGCAACGATCCATCCCACTTCCTGACAACAACCATTGCTGCTGAGTATGGGCTATCATTTTGCACTATCATGCCCTGTTCTATTAACTGACTGATATTCTGCATTACATCCGGGACCTGGTTTGGTGGAATTCTACAATAAAGTACCTGGATAGGGCAACTAGTGATTGACAGGAGGTTCATGTTGCACCCCAGTGGCTATGCCAATGGGATGAACCTTGCTCTCTAAGATGTCCCTAAACTTCTTCAACAGTCCCAATACCTCCTGCCGCTGTTCTACTGTCAACTGCTCCTCATGCACTTTCACATCTTGCTCACCCCTTTGCATTGTCTCGGAGTTAACACTTATTACCCACATGTCCCTTTTCCTGGCCTCCTCCACCTCTCTTCCAGAGCAGACTCAGAGCAAGATGCCATTTCCTTCACAACTTCCATAGGCCTTTGGACAGGTTGGCCACCAGAACATGTCCCAAGCTTTGCTGCATGATGGTGATAGAGGGAATCGTGATTACTCCCTCACATGGCCACCCCTCATCGTCTGCCACGAGCAGCTCGATCAACACTTCATGTTGGCCGAGTTTCCGAAAGGACGGGATCCAGACAGGCACCAGCCTGCTGCTCTGAGGAGGGATGGTAGGGACCTGACTTTTGGTCGTCAGGGCATAACCACATGAATCCTCTACCTGCAGCATCCAAATTTGTCTGGCCACCTCTAGGCACTCGTCCCATTGTTCTGTTCTCCCTTGTGTCTGGCTCGTCTGGCACAGATGGAGCTAGACCTCCGCCACTTCCGCAAGAATATTCGTACCTATCAGGCAGCTGACATCTTCGGCTCTCTCACCACAAACCAATTGATTCACATTATGAACGGTCACACTGCATACCTCCATTGAGACCTGAACTTATCTCTTGCACGGTATGATGTTGCCTCCGACACCTCTTATTCTCACATTACAATGTTGAAGTGTGACCCCATGGTGCAGTAATTGCTCCTTGTAACACCACACCCCAATCAGTGATACCTCCACCCGTTTCTGCCACCCCTTAGATCTTCCAACCTTCCACCTGTACCTTGACTCACAGATAAGCTACTTTTAGCTTCACTGGTTCCTCCCCCCAGCACCCCCTGATCACCACACATCACTCCTCATGCTTGGCACCATCGGGCTCTACGTCCCAGGACACTGGCGGCCCAACTGGTCGGCAGTCTCTGTCAGGCTTGCCCCTTTTCCCAACTCACCAACCTCCAGAGTTCCCTCCCCGCGATCACGTGGTCCCCATAGGTTTTCCTGGTAGTTAGCCCTGAATTGCCAGTTGTACCCAGTCTGCTACTTCCCGGTCCCTCGTGACTTCCATGCATGTGCTTGGTTGTACCCGTAGTCCTGGGCATAGTTTTCAGTGTCTGTTGGGCATTGAGACCTGTAATGCCCTACTACCCCGCACAGAAAACAGGTCATTCTTTGGTCTACTTCCTGATCCGACATGGCTCCATTAGTTACCCCTGCTCTGATTGCTCTGATTCTTCTAACTACCGCCATTTCTCTCCCTCATTCTGCCTCTGCCCAACCTCTCTCCTCCACCACTGTCCACTTGACCCACTCCATTAATGATTGGTTTGGGTGCAACTCAGTGTGCTTCCTCAGTTTGATACCACTCTTCATGTCCCTTAAATTGCTTGCAAACTGCTACCTCAATTTTACGTCTGAGTATGTTTCTCCTAATCAATTCAGTTCACAGTTCATATCAATCAGCTGACCCAGAAATTCCCATATTGTTTCATCCTCTCTCTGTATCCTACTCATCATTCTATCTTCCCACTGTTGCACTGTCAGTTTGGGAGTGTAAACCCTTTCCAATGCTCGTTTTAGCTCAGCCACAATATCCCATTCAGTTCTCTCATTAAACACGTCTTGCTGCCACCCCTTCCAGATGGTGCAACACATACCCAGTCCTTTCTTTCTCATCCCCTTTTAACTGCAAGAGAACCAGGTCTAACATTCAGAACCAGATCCTTAGTTCCATGTTCTTCCCCATGAATGGCACCAACTCTGGGTACATTTACTCTCAACTTTCGCATTACACACACTTTTCCAAGCTTGTTCACCAACTTCTGCAGTTTCTTTCTTGAATCAGCTACTAGCGTTGTATCATAGGTGAACAACAAATGAGTCACTTCCTAGGCCCTTGCATCCCCAACAGACTGCATGCTCACCCCTCTCTCCAAAACTCTTGCATTTACATCCCTAACCACTCCATCCTTAAACAAACTAAACAACCATGGGGACATCATACACCCCTGCCACAGACCGACCTTCACTGGGAAGCAACCACTCTCCTCATTTCCTACTCATACACATGCTTTACACCCTTGATAAAAACTTGTCACTGCTTGTAGCAGCTTACCTCCCACACTATATATTCTTAAGACCTTACACAAAGCATCTCTGTCAATCCTATCATATGCCTTCTCCTGATCCATAAATGCTACATACAAATCCATCTGTTTTTCTAAGTATTTCTCACATACATTCTTCAAAGCAAACACCTGATCTACACATCCTGTACCACTTCTAAAACCACACTGCTCCTCCCCAGTCTGATGCTCTGTACCAGCCTTCACCCTCTCAATCAATACCCTCCCATACAGTTTTCCAGGAGTACCCAACAAACTTATACCACTGTAGTTTGAACACTCTCCTTTATCACTTTTGCCTTTGTACAATGGCACAATACATGCACTCCTGCAATCCTCAGGCACTTCTCTATGATCCATACATACATTGAATGTGTTCTTACCAACCAGTCAACAATACAGTCGCCCCCTTAATTATTCAACTGCAATACCATCCAATCTCACTGCCTTGCCAGATTTCATCTGCAAAGCTTTCACCACCACCTCTCTCTCCACCAAACCACTCTCCCTGACTGTCTCACTTCATACACCACCCCTACCAATACACCCTACATCTGCCACTCTTATCATCAAACACACTTAACAGTCCTTCAAAATACTCACTCCATCTCCTCACTCCATCACTGCCTGTTATCACTTCCCCCCTTCACCGATGTTCCCATTTGTTCTCTTGTCTTATGTACATTATTTACCTCCTTCCAAAACATCTTTTCATACTCCCTAAAGTTTAATAATACTCTCTACCCCAACTCTCATTTGCCCTCTTTTTCAGCCTCTGCACCTTCCTCTTGACCTCCTGCTGCTTTCTTATACATCTCCCAATCACTTGCACTCCTACCTTGTAAGTGTCGTCCAAATGCCTCTCTTTTCTCTTTCACTAACAACTTTACTTCTTCCTCCCACCACTCCCTAATCTTCCTAATCTTCCCACTTCCCACCTTTCTCATGTCGCATGCATCTCTTGCACATGCCATCACTGCTTCCCTAAATACATCCCATTCCTCACCAATTTCCCTCGCTTCATTTGCTCTCGCCTTTTGCCATTCTACACTCAATCTCTCCTGATATTCCTTCACACTTCTCTTTTCAAAGCTCACTTACTCTTACCACTCTCTTCTTCCCAGTATTCTCTCTTCTTCTTTGAAAAACACTACAAATCTTCACCTTTGCCTCCATGAGATAGTAATCAGACATCCCACCAGCTGCCCCTCTCAGCACATTTACAACCAAAAGTCTCTCTTTTACATGCCTATCAATTAATACGTAATTTAATAATGCCCACTGGCCATCCCTCCTACTCACATACATATACTTGTGAATATCTCTCTTTTTAAACCAGGTATTCCTAATCACTAGTCTTTTTTCAGCAGACAAATCCACGAGCTCTTTAACATTTCCAATCACAACACTAAATACCCCATGTGCACCAATTATACTCTAAACTGTCACATTACTCACATTCGCATTTAAATCACCCATCACTAATACCTGGTCTCATACACCAAAACTGCTGACACACTCACTCAGCTGCTCCCAAAACACTTGCCTCTCAAGATCTTTCATCTCATGACCAGATGCATAAGCACTAATGGTCACCCTTCATTTACCATCCACTTTCAGTTTTACCCATATCAATCTGGAATCTACTTCTTTACACTCTATCACACACTCCCACAATATAATCAATAAGTAGTATCTATAAGGGCATTATAAATATATACACAAAAGTACAGAAATTTTGGCTAAGTCATCAACATCTACACAAACTTTGTAATATTTCCTTCTCATATGCCTGTAAGGCAATTGAGCATATTTCCTGTGAAGACATTCAACTCACATAAATGCCACAGCCATACCCCAATGCAGAACTTAGCCTTGGAACTGTTGCAGGAAATCTCAATTCACAAATGTACAGGTGGATAGGTATTAGGGTGGAGTGGCTGAAGGGTTAATGCAATCAGGACCTTTCTCTTTCTTCCAACTAATGACTTACTTAAGCCTTGAATGCTCCATCAACTGCTACCGTCACTACCAGGTGCCTAAAGAACTCCACTTCCTCCAGGTCTTTCCTATTCAAATTTCCACTTAAACAGTTATTTCTCACCACTGTGCTGCACCTCAACTTACTCCTGTTTACTTTCACTCTCAACTTTCTCCTTTTACATGCTCTCAAGAACTCTGTCACCAGCTTCTTGAGTTTCCCTCTGAAGTCTGTCACCAGGGCCGTGTCATCTGCCTATGGTAACTGATTTAATTCCTATGCCCACCTCAACTTCCAACAGGGTATGAGCCTGCCCCTTGCTCCAAGACTCTCATATTTATCCCTTCATCAGCCTGTCCATAAACAGATTAAACAGGCATGGTGACACCACACATCAATGAAGGTGTCTCACCTTCCCTGGGAACCACTTATCCTCCTCCCTTCCTGCTCGTGCACATGACTCAATCTCCCAGTAAAATTCCTGATTATAATTCATATTGCTTTTGTACTATCCCTGAGGTAGGGGAGAAATAATTCTACCTCTGTATTTCCCACTTGTAGAAAGTGACTTAAGGGGGAGGTAGCAGGGTGCTGAAAACCCTTCCCTTTCTGTACTTCAATTTCTCAAAGAGGAAAATAGAAGGAGCCAGGTGGGGAGTGCTCATCCTCCTAAAAGGCTCAGACAGCAGTGTCTGAATATGTGTGGATGTAACCAAGATGAGAGGAAAAGAGAGATAGGTAATAAGTTTGAAGAAAGAAACAGGATATTCTGGCTCTGAGTGAAATGAAGCTCAAAGGTAAAGGGGAAGAATGGTTTGGAACTGTCTTAGGAGTAGAGTCAGGGGTCAGTGCGAGGACAAGAGGGAGTTGTGGGAGTGTTTGATAGAGTGTATGGAAGTAAATTTCAGATTGATGTGGGCAAAACTGAAAGAAGGTGGCAAGAAATGGGTGATTATTGGTGCTTATGCACATGACCACAAGAAGAAAGATCGAGAGGCAAGTGTTTTGGCACCAGCTGAGTGATTGTGCCAGCAGTTTTGATGCACAAGACCGAGTGTTAGCGATGAGTGATTTAAATGCGAAGGTAAGTAATGTGGCAGTTGAGAGTATAATTGGTTTGTATGGGGTATTCAATGTTATAAATGGAAATGGTGAAGAGCTTGTGGTGTTGTGTGCTGAAAAAAGATTGGTGACTGGGGATATCTGGTTTAAAAGGAGGGATATACGCAAGTATATGTATGTGAGTAGGAGAGATGGTCAACGGGCATTATCAGATAAAGTATTAATTAAAAGATGTGTAAAAGAGAGACTTTTGGATGTAAATGTGCAGACTGGGGCAGCTGGAGGGATGTCTAATCACTATCTTGTGGAAGCTAGGGTGAAGAGCTAAGGAGGTTTTCAAAAAAGATAAAACAAAGTTGGGGAGAAGAGAGTAGTGAGAGTAAGTGAGCTTGGAAAGGAGACTTGTGTGAAGAAACACCAGCAAAGACTGAGTTTAGAATGGCAAAAGGTGAGAGTAAATGAAGTCAGGGGAGTGGATGAGGAATGGGAGGTATTTAGGAAAGCAATGATGGTATGTGCAAGAGATGCATGTGGCATGCATAAGGTGGGAAGTGGGCAGATTAGAAAGGGTAGCAAATGGTGTGATAAAGAAGTAAAGTTGGAAGTGAAAGAGAAAAGCGAGGAGTTTGAGTGGTACTTACAAGGAAGGAGTGCAATAGATTGGGAGATGTATAAGAGAAAGTGGCAAGAGGTCAAGAGGAAGGTGCAAGGGTTGAAAAACAGGGCAAATGAGAGTTGAGGTGAGAGTTTCATTAAACTTTAGGGAGAATAAAAGGATAATTTGGAAGGAGGAAAATAATGTGCAAAAGACAAGAGAATAAGTGGGAACATCAGTGAAGGGGCAAAAAGGGAAGTGATTAAGTGATTAAGTGAGGAGATGGAGGGAGTATTTTGAAGGATTGTTGAATGTGTTTGATGAAAGAGTGGCAGATGTAGGGTGTTTGGGTTGGGGTGGTATGCAAAGCGAGAGTCATGGAGAGTGGTTTGGTGAAGAAAAAAGAGACGGTGAAAGCCCTGCGGAAAATGAAATGTGGCAAGGCGGCAGGAGTGAATGGTAGTGGCAAGGCAGCGGGAGTGAATGGTATTACAGTTGAATGTATTAAGGAAGGGGGCAACTCTGTTGCTGATTGGTTGGTAAGGATATTCAATACATGTATGGATTATGGTGAAGTGCCTGAGGATTGGTGGAATGCATGTATAATGCTGATGTATAATGGCAAAGGGGATAAAGTGAGTGTTCAAACTACAAAGGTATAAGTTTGTTGAACATACCTGGTAAGTCACACAGGAGGGCATTGATTGAGAAGGAGGAGACATGTACAGAGCATCAGACTGGGGAGAAGCAGCATGGTTTCAGAAGTGGTAGAGAATGTGCAGATCAGGTGTCTGCTATAAGAAATGTGCTTGAGAAATATTTAGAAAAGCAGATGGATTTTTATGTAGCATTTATGGATCTGAAGAAGGTATATGAATGGAATGATAAAGATGCTTTAAGAAAGGTATCAAAAATATATGGTGCAGGAGGAAAGCTGCTAGAAGCAGTAAGAATTTTATATCAAGGGTGTAAGGCACATGGACAAGTAGGAAGAGAGGAGAGTGAATGGATCCCAGTGAAGGTTGGTCAGCGGCAGGGGTCTGTGATGTCACCATCATTTTTTAATTTGTTTATGGATAGGGAGGTGAGAGAGGTAAATGCAAGTCTTGAAAAAATGTGTCGAAGGAGAGAACATTATCTTGGAGAGCAAAAATGGGTATGTTTGAAGGAATAGTAGTTCCAACAAT
>JAYMFT010300058.1:0-10255 GCA_038088735.1 Panulirus argus | reverse complement strand
ATATATATATGTATATATATATATATATATATATATATATATATATATATATTGTGCGTATGTGTGTGTGTGTGTGTGTGTAACAACGTCTTATCTTACAGGTCTTGCACTGGACTGTCGACGTCAACCCGCTGAATCCGTGTAAAATTGACTGCAGTCAATTTTTGACGCAGGGTGATAAGACCGATGACCCCGTCAACTGCCACATGTACTACATATGCTTCGACGAGACGACTCACAGCGATTTCTCATTCAACTGCCCGGAGGGTGAGAGCTTCGACACCAATTCCAAAAAGTGCAAGGCTTCGGGCTACACATGTTCTCCCGAATGCGAGAAGTGCACCTTCAGCTGTGTTACTGCGATCCTCGGCAAGGCAGCCAATCGCATTGATTGCTCCTCTTACTACACCTGCGGCACCTCGATCGTGCCCCACGTCTGCCCCTCGACGAAGAAGTACTTCGACGGCAACGAATGCCAGACGTCCGAGTCGAAGTGCTGTTCGTGTAAAGCGGAATGCACCATAGCCGACGCTACCAACCACAATTTGGTTCCCGACTACCGGAATTGTACGAATTACTATCTCTGCTTGAGCCAAGGCATCCCTGACGAGACTTCGCACGGCCACTGTCCCTCGGGCAACTTCGACGAGATGAATGGGGAGTGCAGCGAAACCGCGCCTTGTGTGCAGCCCTGCGCGCACCTGCCCTATGACTTTAAAAACCTCTCGCCATGATTACTTATAGCCACTTCCTAAAGTCCGTGAGCCAAACGTGCGGGCGGACGACAACACCCCACCACCACCGACCAACAAAGTGAGAGACCTCCCTCGCCTCAGACAGCAGCGAAAATCTTTTCATCTTCACACACATCTCTCTCTCTCTCTCTCTCTCTCTCTCTCTCTCTGGGAAAGGTCCCTCTCCCGCTATGGTGGCGTACTCTCAAGGCTCCTACCTAATTCATACTGGTTCCCACGATTCAAATAAAGTGAGTTCTACCTACGATGCCACCTCTGTTTTCATTTCTTAGATGCCGAGCGACTGAAGACATGTGAGCGAGACAATTCTCTCTAGGGTGGCAGCAGATGGTATGTCACAGCTCAGCTACAGAGGAGCAGACTGGAAGAATTTTCTTTTAGATTTTTTTGTAAAAGACTTTCTGGAATTTTAATCAGAGTTCTATTTTTTTTTCCTTATCTTAAAGACAATATAGATTTTTTTTTATCTGTTTAGCCCTAATCTCCTTTTCCAATCTCTCTCTCTCTCTCTCTCTCTCTCTCTCTCTCTGATCATGAATCCGAGCGTACAAAAATTTCCGCAGAGAAGAAGAAAAAGGTACAAAATCTTCGAAAGAAAAGCTTTATTTACAGCTCTTGATGATCAGTTCTAGAATTACCTGTAGTCTGAGAATAATGAATAGTTCATTCTTATCCCCAGAGCATTAGTCTTGTTCTCTTCGTCCTTTTACCTCACTTTATACAATGATTTCCTTGGAAAATTGTCTGTACATTAAAGTACGGAGCCGAAGATTGGTTTACGAAGTAATCAATACCTCAGGAGAAATGAGAAGGTCGGAAAATTTTCCCGAGAGAGTGGGGCATGTGTGTGAGTAGGAAGGGGGAAGGTGAGTTGCTCCCGGTGAAGGTGGGGTTTGAGTCTGTAATGTGTGATGTCTCTATGGCTGTTTAATGTAAAATCGTTGGGTGCCATGGTTGTTAGATCCAACGAGTAAACAATTTCTATTTCATCTTCATAGTTTAGTGCCACGGGCATACAGTGTCTTTTTTATACTTTATGGTTGTGTGCCATGGGTATGTTTACTCTGAGTGAACAATTTGTTTTCTTTTTATACTTAGGCGAAATAAAGATCGTACTGATACTGTCTCTCTAATTGGTTGACCTAGACCTAAGAACAACACTAGTTTGCTATGTATTCACAAATTCTCTTTTGATCTGTATAGGCTGGGTGTTACGCCACATGTATTTGGTACTGGTATAATCTATGTATACTTTCATATTGGCTGAGGTTGTCAGTAGATAAAAAGTCTCACCACAGTGCTAAATGTAGGAAATAGTCATGTCACCTGTGGCTCCAAGCTAATACAGTTATCAATTGAAAATGATTTTTTTTCCGGCGACTGTGAATGTGTATGTGACCAATTGGATCATGTGAACCATAGATGCACATATTTCCTGAATAGTCTTCTACGAATCGGAAGGTTTTGACGAAAGATGTTTGCGTTGTTCTGTCGTATAAGTCACGTCAGAACTCAAGTCCTTCATCAGTAACTAACAACATAACCAGAGAGTATTTTCTTACCTTACGAAAAATAATCACAGTATATGTATTGTTTTACCTTAAGTAAAAAGAATTAGTATATACATACTCCTCCTCACTCCGGATACTATGCAAAAACAATACATACTCGTATATAAGTACATGATCAGTCTTTCTCCATCGTCTGGTATCTCCTTTGAAAAACAAAATCTTTCACAACGAAGGTGAAAATATATTTTTCATAATTTGTTACACAGTCAAGCCCAAGAATAGCGTTGGACCTCACAACAGTCGTACTCTCCACCCGTTTGCAATTCAAGCTCAACTGGTCACGCTACGAGAGCCCAATTCATGGGAGCTGAGCGTCCAAGTCATGCAGGAACCAGCGTGTGCATCGAAGGATGAGGCAAAACGAGCGAGGAGGAGAGCGGCTCACAGACTGGCGTCAGGAGGGAAGGGGCTGCCCGTGCCCCTGCCTTCCCCTGAGAAGCAGGGACACGGACAGTCCTCGGGCGCCACACAGTACACCTGGAGTGGGTCTATGACGTTGTTTTGGGTGCACACTCGAGATTCCACCTTGTTGCCGAGATCCGACACTGAGCAAGAGTAGTAGTGGCGGTCACAGACGTGGGTGCACATCGGGAAATAGCCGACCGCTTGGCAAACAAATTCTCCCTCGTGAACGCAGCCGGGATCCGTGAGGTCTTCCTGGCAGGGGGCTACGCAGAGGGCGCCTTCCTCACAGGTGCCCTTCGAGGCGACGAAGTTACCGGCGGGGCAGTGGCGACGAGCGCTCTCCTCGGGAATCCCGGGTTTCACGCAGCTGTAGAAATTCGTGCAGTTGTGCAAGTCGGGGACCAGCTTGTGGTCGGCGACGTCGCTCACGGAGCACTCGGAGGCGCACGAGCAGCAATTAACTTTCTCCGTCTGACACGACCTGCCGTCGAAATACGACCTCTCGGGGGGACACTCGACGGCGACAGGCTCCGAGCCCGTGCCACACTCGTAGTACCTGGAACAGTCGACGCGGTGGGCCGCTTTGCCCATGACGGGGACGCTGCAATCAAAAGAACATTTCCTGCACTCCGGCGGACACTTGTAACCAGATTTCTTACAGTTCTTGGTGACGGTGTCGAAGAATTCACCGCCGGGACAGGAGAAGGGCGATGGGCTGTGGCTCACGTCACTGTAACACTTGTAGTACATGTGGCAGCTGAAGGGGTCGTCGGCCTTGTTCCCCAGCGAAGCATAATGACTACAGTCGACCTGACACGGAGCCAGCGGGGCGACGTACTCAATCAGCACCTGCCCGACAAGACGTTCGTGTTAAAGTCTTTCATTGTATATTGACGTTTGAGGAATTGGATTCTTAGAAGCTCATCTGGTACGTCAGGTGTACTCCTACTGCATTTGGTTCTCTCTCTCTCTCTCTCTCTCACATACACACACACTGAGTGAACGGCCAAGTATGGTCTTGGCCAAGGTTATATAGGCCACCTGGACTTACTTACCAACACGAGAACCTTGGCCAGGGTTATGGACCATCAGAACCTACCAGAACGAGCACCAAGGCCAGAGCAATGGTGGTGGTCGTCATCATGAAGGTGCTGTTGTTGGAGTTCATGGTCGTGTGGGACAGCGGATGCTTATATACCCACACTTTTATGCATAGTTATCTGATACACATGCCTTGTATACGCACGCACACTCTTCATGCATGTCCCGGTATACTAACGTTCCTCTATGTGGCTGTACATTGCAGAATATGTATGTATACCCCCGTATGTATGTATATGACTGCATAATGCAGCACATATATGTATATCCCTGACTGTCTGTGGCTGTATATGGGTGGATGAGGCAGGTGTGTGTGTGTGTGTGTATTCACGCTTGTATATATATATATGGCCTTATAAAGAGTAGCAGCAGGCCCACATTGCTGTCCAAGTTCGTTTGTCCTCACGTACAAGGGTTCGGGAACCAGAGAGGTTCTACAGCCGTTTGCGTGCGCACGCACTTGCTCATGTCCTGAGTGACTCACACACACACACACACACACACACACGCACTTGCAACAGCTTGGGTAACTCACACGCTTGCCTTTGTCGGAGGTTTGAAATTGATTTGCTTCGAGTTCCCATCGCTGATTAGCGAATGTGCACCAACCTGCTGATGACATTGATGTTCTTAGTCCTGACTGGTGCGATATGCCCTCTGGCCCTGCCTTTCTTTCTCCTCTGGTCGTCCAATCACGTGTGCAGTAAATACAAAAAATGTCATGCAAGGGGAGGAGAGAGAAAAAGAGGGCGGGTTGGTTGTTCATCACTATCATACACAACATAGAAAAGTGGTAAACCACATATCCAGTTGGGATAATAAGACAATATGACAAGCTGATTGGATTTTTACCTCGAGTTCGGAAAAAAATACATGGAGGAGTGAATGTTTTGTAGATTCAGGAATACCACCAGCACAAGATGTAATCAGAGATACCAACAGGAGCATATGTAATTAGGTATACCTCCAGTACAATATGTAATCTTCACGACGAGGAAACGCTTCATAGAGTTGAAACTTCAAGACAAATGATGCTGAAGAGCTTTTTTCGTTGTTTGCATTTACGTACAGGAGGAAAATACCGCAACATTCAGGTGTATGAGGAAAGCTTCGGATCCTGACGGCGCAGTCGATCTACTGAGTAATGTAAGGAATGCACCTCGTCTACAAGCCAGAGTCTGCCTGCGACACTATCAATGAAATCCCTGAGTTAACAATGTACGAGTATTGTACTGAGGAGGTTAAACCCGTCTACATGCGTAGACCATTCACACAAAGATTAAGACTGCTGTCATATGAGCTGAGCATTTTGTGGAACGGGAGACAGTAGAATTGAGTCTCTTGCATGTGTTTCCCAGGGACAAAATAAAATGCAGGAGGAGGAGGAGGAGGAGCAGGAGCTCCATGGGTTGATAAAACTGCCTTTTTATCTGATGGCCGTCGTGGTCATTTTAGTAGGTTGAGATTTTTTATCGCCTCTCTCTCTTAGCGACCTTTTGTCTGAGAGAGAGAGAGAGAGAGAGAGAGATGGGACATGTGTGGTGCTCTGTGTAAATACAATGATGAAGTGTTACGTACTCATACGAGTCAAGTTATGACGTACGAGATGGCATGATGATACCCTGCGCGAACCTTAATTATTTTCTTTACTTCCACAGACCGGTGGTCACGTTATTGTTTATATCATGAAGTATACGAACATGTGAGCTGGTACATATATATTGAAGAACATCTGTGTCGTAGCCTTACATGTATTACTTGCGACCGTGCATACATTTCAAAACATATAGATGAGACTTGAAATAATCTAATCTCCAACATAAAGAAACGCTCTTTTTGTAAGGACAACGGCAAAACAATCGGAAGAATTCTTGAAAACTCATGAATATCATTAAGGGGCATGAATCTCATTAATCATATATTGCACATTATGGACACGATGAATTAAGAACAATGTACATAGTTCATGAATCGGTTACATTAAAATCTTTGTATATTTAGATATCACGAATATTGGGAACTATGAATATCATGAACCATGAACTCCGAGAATCATGAGATATTACCAACCAATATTCGTACATGGATAACTGGAGCTCACACACACGCACGCACACACACACACACACACACAGAGGATGCGTCAAACAAACACAGGCAGAGAGACAATTGAGAGGCAAGGGTGATATAAAGCCCCACATCCTCAGTGGCTTTTAGGGAGCGCTCTTGGGAGCTGCGCAAGGACACGGACACTGTTCCGGGGAGACACACAGCACCTGTAGGGGGTCAATGACGTTGTTACGCGTGCAGACTTTAGCATCCACTCGGTGGCCAATATCTGCATAGGTACAAGAGTAGTAGTGGGGATCGCACACTGTCTTGCACTTCGGGAAATAACCAACAGACGTGCACACGAAGTCGTCCTCGGCATCGCAGTGGTCGATGGCGGGACCCTCCTGACACGGAGCTATGCAAGGGGCGCCCTCCTCACACTCGCCCAGCGCGCTGTTGAAGTTGCCCCAGTCGCAGTGGCCGTGGGTATCCTCCGTCGCGACGCCTTCTGAGATACAGAGATAGAAGTTCGTGCAGTTCTTGTAGTCGGCAAGTTTTCTGTGCGTTTGAACATCGCTCGGTGAGCACTCCGGCCTGCAGGTGCAGCATTGGTTCTTGTCCGTCTGGCACTTGTTCCCGTTGAAATACCGAGCATTTGAGGGGCATTCCCTTGTGTGCAAGATGCCCCCGACGGAGTCGCATTCGTAGTAGACGGAACAGTCGAAGGGATTAGCCGCCATGCCTAGCACAGCAGACGCGCAGTCAAAGCTGCATTTCTCGCAAGGAGGAGCGCAGTTGAAAGATGGCAGTGACGGGTTCATGCACTCTTTGGTGATAGTGTCGAAGTCCTCGTCTGCCGGGCAGCTGAACGAAGCATCGCTGTGTTCGTTCTGGTTGTAGCAATAGTAGAACTTGTGACAGTCTATGGGGTCGTCGGCCTTGTTCTTCTCCTGAGTGTAGTGCCCACAGTCGATCCGACAGTGTTCCACGGCCAAGACGGAACCGAACTCAGATATCTGTAATGGAGTATTGCCTTTCATCACACGCCATAATGGTGTATTAGCATGTTTATTCCTTCTTATGACTAATCAAACACACACACACACACACACACACACACATATGAAAATAAGAGAGAGGTGTGCCTGGCCACTTGGAATGTTTGTACTACACGTAGCTGGGGTGAGATACAGAATCCTAAGGGAGTGGAGATGCGCAAATATCATACCTCTTTTTAAGGAAACTGCGCAAGCTACACCCAGCCAGTGTCCACCCGCTGGTAACTGGAGTTCACGAGACTAATTACAAGTGAAACAAATAATCTACAGCTCAGATAACCTTAATTACTTACTACATTTACCGGAAGATTTCTCTCAAATTCTGGTATTATTTTTTTTAATAATACCAACTATAAAGTCTTAGAAGATGTATTTATTAATGTGAGGTTGTCTTTGGCAGATCAGACTGTTAAAAGTGAAGACCTCAAGGCGTCGACTAGCGCGAGCCATTTAGTCTCAACAGGACCATGATCATGGCTAAGAGTCCGGGGCCTATGTGGACTCGCCACCAGAAAAGGGCGAAGACCTACCTGGAGTAGTAGAACCGAAGCCAAAGATAGAGAGTACCTGATCGTATCAAAACCCAGGGTCATGGCTCAAGGACGTTCGGGTCTCTTCGGGCTGTCATTTCGAAAAACATATCCAAGAATGTGAGGCAAAGAGGAATTGCCAAATATGTAGTCCACGGCCTGGGATGTTGAGGTAAGGGTGCTGTCACCAACATTCATACCAACGCGAGGGACACGGCCAGAGTTGTGTAGGGTCAGCTGGACTTACCAAGACAAGGGCTATGGCCGATGCGAGAGTCATGTTCGCCACCTGGTGTGTGAGAGGGCGACTGAGGTTGATGAACACACTTGCTGTTGCCGCTGCTGCTGCTACTCCTGCTGTTGCTCTTGCTCTCGCCGCTGTGCCGCCGGTGGCTCTGTAGTCCAGTGGACCTGCGCGTGTCCTTCCTGAACGTAGTGGATACATGTACCCCAACACGCGCGATTATATATATACCTAGTTCTTCACTCAAGATCCACGCACATACGAACGAACATATGACCCCCCCCCCTTCCCCCCTTTCCCCCATCCTCCCCATGTGCAGCCATCCACACTCTCTGTTCCCTAAAGCTGCGTGAAGGATTCCCTACAACCTGATAAGAGTTTGAATTTTCATGAATTTTGCCATGAGAGAGACGAGAATGGCACTCCCGTGCGACATGGGATATCAGCCTCTTTGATATAATTAACCCAACACTTCTCCCAAAACATCTATACTCAGGTCACAGCTTGGGTTAGAGTCTGAGAGTAAATAATGACACTCGTTAGCACATTGAAAGCATCACTAATGACCATAATCTCCCGCAGACTACATATAGAGATGGTTCCCAGCAACAACCCACTTGGTGCCGCTGGTTGTGCTATTACTTTAACGCGTACTCACGATTTTTCACAATAGCATGATACATAAGGTCAATAACTGGTCATCCACGCTCCAAACAGCACTATATCTTTTTTCATGGCCCTTAAATATGTCATAGTCTCTTTGTAAGTGACTCTCTTTCATCATCAACTGCGTTCAAGTCGCTTCACCTTGATTGCAAAATATGCTTGTGTCTGAAGCTCGACGCAGGCATAACTCATGCTTTTCTTTAGAGTCCACTTTCTCCTGATTCCATCCCATGTTGGGCTCTGAATGCATAATAAAGTTGATGAACCGGCCGAAACTTCTCTGCCTTGAGAGATGAAGTTCATTAACCCCCCCCCCGGGTAAAATTAGTGAATTTTTACTATCGAAAGAGACGTAACAGAGACGCGGTTTCGGAGCACGCACGTTCACAGGATCCCAGTTGCATGGCGCGATAAGGCAACTTGTTCTGTACCCATTGGTTATCATGTTCTCCACAACAGTGTGGGAACACATGTACACACGACAGACGGGCGTGAGGCCAGACTTAGTTATGGCACGTGATGAGGCTTGGAAATGACTAATATATGAACCTCAGATGTCGCGACCTACCACTGAACTCACTGAAGTTAGGTCTTACATCCATCCATCCATCCATCCATCTATCCATCATCAACTCGGTCCCCACGGTGTAAACAGCCGTGACTTAGGTATTGAGGAAACTAGTTACGGTGGGACTAGGGGTTTCTAACCGTATCCCAACCCTGCCAAGTACCTCCCCACTTCCTTTGTTGTAGCTACCACTGACAGTCCATCGAACTTGGCACGCGAGAGACTGACTGAAGTAAGTCAACTAGGGCAACCGTGTGCACTGGACTGTCTACATTTCTTCCCTGACCCTAGTCCTAGTTCCTGATTGAGTGGATACTGGATACACCAACGAGCACTGTTCGCTTCAGAGGCCAGTATTGTAATCGATAGAGTGGTTGCAGCTGTCTGGAAACGGAGAAAGCGATTGTCTGCTACAAGACCTGTAACGCGTGGGGACTTAGCCTCCGCCAAAATTTTTCTTTCGATTCCTTCACGTCCTTTCTCGTGAACCCTTTTAAACTGCCTCTGTGGCATGTGGCCTACATATTCGCCTAGATTATATAAGAATGGGATTATCAAAGCTTTAGATTTAGAACAGCTTTTCTCTAATGCAGTTCCACAAAGAGATGACCCTTCAACATATCTTTTCGATTTTTTTTTTTTTTGGAAGACATAGCTTAGAAATCCTGGGTATCGCATTCTAAGGATATCTTCACTATTTAACAAAGTGGATTCTTTCAGACATTTCTCTCTTACAGATGTTTAGTTTTTGTAGAGTTTTTCCTCAAGAACGCTTGCTCTGGCCATAATAAGGGGGGAGTGGGGTGGCCATGCAATACACGTCAGTCATTTGTAGAATGTAAGTATTTTTCTTGTTTGGAGTTACATATTAGGGGAAGAATGGTTTGCTGTTGGTAAAAGTATCAGCCAGTTGTTTCCTTGACGTGATGGAGATGTTGAACAATGGTTCCAACAACGTTCATTCATCGTCAAAGTTATGGAGGATGAACTAGCGATGTGGTCCCAGAGTGTCATATGAGGTCATGGATGGTCAACGACCTAAGTATGTTCCCAGAGTATCATTAAAAAATCAATAGGAGTCGACGAACTCAGGGGTCCCACTGTAAATCCCAGGCATGATGAGGTGAGCTAATAATAATGAGAGCATTTTTATTCCATCGTGTTCGTACTTTGTTTTTGTGGTTGCTAAGCAGCTGGTGATTGTTCTGAGTGCTATGTTTCGTGTAAATTTTTTTTTTCTATGTTGAAGGCTCCAGTCACGGACAAAAGTCCACATCAAGGCCGGGCCCTAATTGAAATATAGAG
>JAYMFT010300047.1:0-10255 GCA_038088735.1 Panulirus argus | reverse complement strand
ATATATATATATATATATATATATATATATATATATATATATATATATATATATATATATATATATATATAGAAAACTATAAATAGATGACATTTACATACGCGAGGCAGTGACCCATAGGAGACTTCTATGAACAGAGCAATAGTAGCATGACATATTGCACAGCATACAATACACACAACTATTCCATGTACTTTTCTTTCATGTATAAACAAGTACTGTACACAAAGAGCCGTCAGTTATCAACGGTTCGGTGTTTCATTACGCCTTTATTTATTAACAACATCCGGGACATGACCGTGTTGCCATATCTGCGTCACCATACTAAGCAACTCCCAAGAGTAAAATTAGCGCACCAAAGAGATGCATTTCACGTGCGAGCAAGAACGTAAAAGCACAAACCACTACATTATGAAAAACAATGACAGCATTCGATTTCTTACCCCGTGTTGATGGGACTGACGGCCTTCACCTTAGGTACCTATATATAAATTAGTGTTGACCATTAAGGAAGCCAACAGACCTATGTCAATAACGACAAACATATAGGGTGGCAGATGACAAAGAGAGACAGATAGATGAACGTAGAAGTAGGCAGGTGTAAACACCAGACGAACGGGTACTCAATTAGAGAAAGATACAAATTGACGGGCAGCAATACATGCAAGACAGACAAATGAAAGGAAACACGTATCTGTAAACAGACGCGCGTCTATAAGTAAAGACCTGACATCCTAACACACAGCGTGGTAGAGTTTTAATCGATGATACTGCGCACACTATAAACATCATCGGCAACGTAAACTTATGAACATGTATTTCACGTCTACACATCTCTGACTCACAACACCGGTTTAAAGTGTCAAAACCTGGAAAGTGTGCTTGTATCATCACCTACACAACTGTACCATCTACTCTAAGACTTAACATTACTTATCAGTGTGGGTGTCTTTTAAACAACGTCCCATTTATATCATTACTAAGGAAGTATGATTGTCAACACTTTAACGACATACATACAACTTACAGTGTTAAAACTCGAGCAAAATATTTCATTATGTCCGAGTCTGAACAGCTTGTCCCTGTCAAACAGAAGAATATCACACGTCACAGTACAACGATATCAGTCTGAATTTTCCCACTTGAACTTGCTCGTCGCCTCTCTACATGCATGTGATCTGTGTCGTTGTCAACAACTGGATTAATGTGTGACAAAGGGAGCAAGTGCTAGGATTCTTTCAGAGAAGAGATGAGAGGTCACCATCCCCAGACGAACAATTATATATATAAAAAAAAAAGTATTCAACCCGAGGATAATTAGATCCTATACATTTACTCCCAAATGGCGTGAAGTACCCCAACATATTAGAGCAAAAGAAGTGGGGCTTTTAAAAGATGGTTATTAACTGTGGTTTAATAATTATATGTATTTTTCTCCGGTGTTTTCTTAATAACCGTGGGGTCGCGTCCCGTTTCTGTTTATAGCAACGGTTGGTTCCTCACCCCACCAAACGCACCCTCCCACGTGCAGCGTACCTGATCCGTTTCAAGGCTTCCTGTTTTTTTGAAGGTCCTCAGCACATTAATGTATGTTTTAGCGTGGGGTTTACAAAGGGATTATGAGCAATCTATTTTTTTTTAATAATTTCATAAGAATTATGTGTAGTGTTTTTAATATCTGTAAAGGCTCTTCACTGTGGCTGCTTAAGGAATGTGTCCTAGTCGCAGATGGTCCCTTCGTTGTTGGTGTAATTAGTGTTCCCGCTGTTTGTTTACCTGACTGTATCTGGAAAACAAAAAACAAACACCACTAATTATACTGGATCTTGTATAATGGGAACGCTAACCTTTAATAAAAGGAGATCCGAGGCTCCGTTCGAAGGATCGATGCTGTTGCTAGGCAACGAATGACCAGCCTACCGTGGTCTTGTCATAGAAGTCCAATGCTCTTACGGATTTAATCAGGTCCACTTTAACACAGATTCTTCGCTAACAATAAAAATAATATATAAGGGCTAATTTTCTCGGTTCACTTTTCCCCAAGCCAAGCAGCTTATTGATTCCACCCACCCCAATCTAACTATGGATCTTACTCTAGTTTTACAAGGATGTTTTCAGAAATGTGAATAAAATATTTTCCTATCACATTCTTACTATAATATCCAGATATAAGACTGATGAGCTTGTATAAGAAACAACCGATCTAAGACCAACTGTCTGTACATGGCATTTGCAGATTAGGATTAAGGTAACTGAAACCCATGATGTATTTGTTACTCTGTAGTCTAGGTCGATCTTGGGTTCATGGCTCTTAACTATACAGAACAATATACATCTTCAGCAAAGTCAATTAATGCCTTGCAGAAATGAATCAGCTCAGATCATGGACTGAAAACGAGATGCAGGACTTCACATCCCTACTAGCAGGTAACGGCGGGAGAAGTTAGGGGTGAGGTTGCGGCAAGGAAAGGAAGGGGGAATCCGGCTCCCCGCCTCTCCATCACCTACTGACTTTTTCTCTCACTCGTGACCACACCCACACTTTTTCCATCTATTGTCTCCCTCCTAGTCCTAAGAAATTACAGTGCTTCAGAGGGTAAACTTTTAAGTGGTGTCGCCCACAGAATAATTGAAATGAATCTTTTGTTAAAGTTCATCACAGCTGCGTGCATATACATGTTGTTGGGAAAAAGTGACATTTTCTTTCTAGTAATGTGTGAATATTGTCCTGACAACGTAGACGCTAATATGGCTAACTTTGGTGCTTATCATTATTCATGGTACAGCATACTCTCTGTCGCACTGGAATGACTATAGTGTCTGCATGTAAAGAGACAAATGGAAATCATCAGCAAAGTAGTCAGAAAGTCAGTAGCAATATACAAAATTTAGAAAAAAGCAAAGAAAGTAGATAGGGTAGACATGCCGTTTACAGTCACACTTTTACAGTGGACCTCAAGGGATCGTACTGTTAAGCTCAAAAAGCTAACCTAACAAAACGCGCCAAGGAACCATCACGGCGGGCGTTATACTGATGACACCCGGCCTTCCATGCTCTGTGTAAACCCGACCATCAGCACACGACGTACCGCACGCGTTATCCGCTCATGATGGCCACGCCAATATGGTTACCTTCTGTCGATATAAAAAGCATTTTACATGAATTCATGTTCATTAGAAGCAAACGTCATGTTAGTGATTGCTGTGTTTCCAACCTTGAAATTCTCCCCAAAGCAAGTCATGCAAGTCCTGAATTATTGTTAATTGGACAGGATTGAGGGAGGGGTTCCGTGTGTAGGCAGCAGACGTGAGCTTGTTAAACAGGCCCCATAATCATGTCAAGCCTGTTGCATACAAAAGCGAATACAGACACATGTTCACATAAATACACAGACGTGAATACACACCTACATACAATCACACACACACTCAGCTAAAGATGGCCTCAATGTGAATACAACTTGGCGGGATAAGCAACAGGAATCTGTTTGTGTCTGATGTGTATGTACATCACGAGAGATGCACATCAGGAGAATTGTGGAAGAAAATTTCTGACAACTAATAAAATTGTATTCAGGTACGTGTTTAAGGAAATGGCTGGTAAGCTATTCACTTCATATAATATACAGAAGCTGGATTATTTATGCCTCTTTCGACTATCTAGTTACCGGAACTAAAGAGGCACAAAAATATGATTGAGAGGGTCCAGAGAAGACTAAACAAAGATGATAAATGAATTAAGATAGGTGAGTTATAATGAAAGGTTAAAGGCTACAGAGCTGTCCACTTTGGAGAGAAGAGAGAAGCTCTTAATCAAACTGCATTAACACCGTGACTGAACTGTTCATAAGCAGTTCTGTCACCAATAACGTCTCTATATCCAGTGTATGTTTCATGTATTTTGCATTAAAAAATACTATTGAGCTTTGAGACCTGGACATAACGTCTGAGGTTTCATCGAGTGCAGTATCAACAAATGTTGAAGAACTTTTATCTATTATATCTTTTATGCAGATTAGCTTTGATTTCATTTTGGACAGTCTGAGAAACTCCTTGAAACAACTGATGTATTTAAATATCTGAAGGAAAATGATATTTTCGTAAATAAATAACTCAGTAAGATTGCCTTTGTTCACTTAGTTCACCAGAAAAAAAAAAATGCTCGTTTTGCCAGCTAACATATGGCATCGACAATCCGTTAAAAAAATCTAATCTTCCTGTCCCGTTCAATACAGCGGCATACTTTTAATTTTGTTGTCAGTTAGTGTGTCTATCCATTGTTTTCCGAGACAAATTTAATGTTAAAATATTATTTTTCATGTTTCCCTTGTGTTGTATAAAAAGATGAGATCGGAAAACCCATGATTTTCAACTTTTCTTTTGATTACAGTATACAGGGCCAAAGTCTATATCACTTTATAGAGTCAGTTATTCATTCTTCACTTTCATACTATGAAAAAGGGTGTCTTGTGAATTCAAATACCTGTCTTTGCGTTTAAACACTAAAAATGAAAAAGAAAAAAAGACAAAGCTTACCTTGTTAAAAATGGCGCGCTCTATATTTCTTCAACTCCACTCCCTATTATGTGAGAAGGATGAAAATCTCAAATTATTAAATTCCAGTCATCTTCAAGCACTAATACAGTAAAACATATCAAATTAAGAACACTTTTTCGCACTAAATGGCTATAAAATGTGAGACAATAATCTCAATGTGCATTACGTATCGACTTGAAATGCAGCCGTTATAGGCTTTATCCCCCCTACCAACCAAAATATTGGCGCGGTCATGATTGCATCAAATTTTGTTGAGATGGTGTGTAGTCACTTTTTAGTTCGATTGCAGCTATCAGCTACCATCAGAGAAACTAAGAGACGACATATGATCTTAGAATTATGTGTTAGTGCGTGTGAAACATCATAGAGATTTACATGAATAAGATTATTATATAAGAATTTCAATAAATAAATCTATATATATATATATATATATATATATATATATATATATATGAGGCTTTTCTAACAATATCCATGATAATTTCATACTTGAAGACTTTGAAAAAGTTTAATTTTGTTTTGAATTTTGTTGTGTATACTTTAGCCTCGATTACATGTTCTTGTAAATAGCTGCGATTGTCAAATTAAATATCTTTTCTCTTTATCTTTTGATCTAGAATTGTATTGATTATATAATTGCTATATACTACTACTTCGGACATAGTAATTTACTGGGTCTAAGATTTTCAAACAAAAATTAGTAAAATGCAAAGATAGATTGCTGGAATCTTGCTGGACAATGGAGTTTGGGACATCCTGCGACATTTGGGTTAACTCAAAAAGTTTGAGAATCGGATTAATATGAGGCCAAGTGACATTTGTGACTGATTTATACACGTGTGCGTCAAATATGGTCTCAAATGAAGGTTGGTTTTCGTCGTTTAGATTAAAATTTCTTAGTTTTGCTTTTACATTGTGAAAATCAACTTCGCATGCA
This sequence comes from Panulirus argus, assembly GCA_038088735.1. Taxonomy (NCBI): domain Eukaryota; kingdom Metazoa; phylum Arthropoda; class Malacostraca; order Decapoda; family Palinuridae; genus Panulirus; species Panulirus argus. The sequence goes on along the minus strand of JAYMFT010300047.1, from coordinate 4,758 downwards.
GATTGGTGCACCACGTGCATTTTTCCTGTTTAGTTTTATCTCTTAAGACCTTTGTAAATTCATTATAAAAGCCAATGGCATCGATTGTTATGCATGAGGATTAAGATGAAGTTGAATTTGCGAAATAATGTTAAATTATTTTGAGCGTAAGGATATCGGGGTAATGTCGGAAAATGGACGCACGTGCTAAAGAATAGATGATAGAATGTGACAAATGTTGTGCCGTTGGATTTTTCATACAAACGAATGTGGCTATTTCAAGTGCAGCACCTCTTACTCCGTCGGTTTAAAGGCTTCTCGAAGTTGGCAGGGCTATGAATGTTGAGGAAAATGGTAGGGTACAAAAACTCTTGGCAATACTTTAAGTCACCGAAATCTTATACATAGAACAGTAGAGATGCCTTCGACGTATCGAAGAATTTTTTGGAATGTTTTCGCTCATAGCGCGACATAGAAAAATTACTATCCAGGGGACATTATGGACACACCACCTGGTGATTGTTCGTTATGAAAGATTATGGACACACCACCTGGTGATTGTTCGTTATGAAAGGGTTAAACATGGAGAAAATTAAACGATTCATATGAGGCACCTTTCTTAAACGCAGAGTGTACTCTTTCTTCCTGCTCATGACCAGCGTGGCTTGTCACAGCAGGAAAGGAATGTTTTTCCTGTTTATATATATATATATATATATATATATATATATATATATATATATATATATATTTTTTTGTGTGTGTGTATGTATTTATATAGATCTCCGAGGTGTTGCTCTTAAGGTTTGTGACCATGGCGCATTCACGGGCGGCCCAAGGTCGGGCACAGCTTAGAATCCTTGTTGGGGCAGTTGGTTCACACTTGAACCCAGCTGTTTATCCACCCTTAGGGGTTGGTCGGTAAAATGGCACCAGCTGGTATTAAAAGGACGCGATCGGGATATTCTTCCATAACCTAAAATAACGTAATGTAATCTGATCAAACCCAGCCTAACCTCACGTATAATATACTAGCCTGACCTAAACCGAATTAACAACGTTCATGAAAACACGTTATGGTAACATAGTTACTGTTACACCACTAATGGTTGATAATGGTTAGTTATACCATCGTTTATTACTATAGTACATCCTTGATTAAACCACCCGATTGTCAATCATGAGAGAAACCACAGAACACACACACACACACACACATACGAGCATATTGACTTCACCTGCTCGAAGTTACACAGGGAGTTAAAAAGTCAGCTTTGGCGGGGCTGTACCATAGGTTTTACAGTCTTTGTCAAATAACTTTCACTCCAAAGGGGTCTGCTTCTCCCTGCTACAGGAGGTCGTGCAACCTTGGGCTGCAGAAGTTTAGAAAGATCATGAGTAAAACCAGAACTTTTGCTAAGGAACTTGGGGTTAGTTATAGATATTTATTTTCCGTGATTTAAGGATTTTGTTACGGTTGTGTCTGATGTTTCACTTAGAGGTGTAACAATAACAAAGAAGGGTATAACCAACTATCTGTAGTATAATACTGGCTGTAATTGGCATAGCAGGAAATGTCTTTAGCGTATGATTAAGGAAGAGGTAATTGTGCCATAATGACCGATCGTTTAGATTACGTTTGTAAAGAATCTTCAGGTTAGGTTGCGGAAGACTATCCCGTTTACTGTTCTCGTACTCCGTACTAAATAGTGCAGGGCAAAACACATCGGACAATATCCCCAGCCGAAAATTAACTCTTATTGGTCACACTAACTTTGCTATAGTAAGACATATAAACAGTGATGTGACATAAGCGATAACAATGTGATATTAGCTGGCGGTAGTGACAGCATGACTGATTCTTTGTGGCGCACTATTATCTTTGATCGTTATACCCGCAGATGTAGCTGACGTTGAGGTTAGCATGGGGTGCTGTGGGGATGGCGCGCGTGTTCACACGGCCAGGGTAAGTACCTGCTGCGATGTATATTATCTCGGTAAGAATAGGTTCTATGTATACATATCCACAACAAGGGAGAGTACCGATTGATTATACACTCATAAACACAGACATGATTGGTACATAATAATATACATGTTATGCATTCATACGTATCCTGAGTATGTTTTACGTCCATACACACCTAGGATAAGTGCTTATACGTTATAATACAAGCCAGGATGAGCGTATTACGTTACATATATATCCACACGTATGTGTATAGTCAGAAGATTCGTAATTGGCTAATAGATATGAAGGACTAGGGTGAGGGCCTTATGTGGATTCTGTAAACATATAAACATAGATGTATCCTGGTTAACTCCCATGTCTGTGACCTGTACAAAGATACAAAACAGGGTAAGTCTGTAATTTTGGTTTAAACATGCATACACACACGCGCATACACCGTGGTTTAGTGGTTAACGTTCCTGACCAAGAGTCAACACGGGCCTGCAGAGGTACGAATCCTGGATGCGGAAGTCAGCTCACACCCAACCCCGGTGTTGATCCTCCTCTCGTGACTGGATGATGAATGGGTACCTGGCTTAGGTTGGGGTGAGTGTTAATGGGTACCTGGCTTAACCTGTGTGTGTGTGTGTGTGTATACAGAGGTTTAAAGATGGGTGTATACACAGAATTAAAGACGATACATTATAAAGGTTAAGAGACGGGGCAACACAACTCTAAAACTCTCCCCGTAACACAGATTGTGACTACAAATAGTGAGCACACACGGGTTTCCATGGTGTATTGGTTAACGTCGCTGTCCTTGATTATGAAACCTGGGCACAGCAGTAGTCCTACTGCCAACCCACCTAATCATCTTCCTTTTGGGGCTAGTTGATAAATGGCTTGGGCTAGGAGTGGGGGAGGGTTAAAGTTTTAAATCACCCGAATAACACTGAAAGTGACAGTTCTTCAAATGATGCAGTGCCAGAGTAACCAGAAACAAGAATTCGACGAAAAAAAAAATAGAAGGAAAGATTGTAAAGAAGCACTTGGTCTAGTGCTGGTGAATTGATGGATAAACTAACCGAGGAGACGGTGAATGCAAACAGTTTACAAAAGTGTAAAAGGCTTCTTAATAGCATGGAATGTTTTAGGGATGAGACTTCATGAGTAGGACTCTGCAGAACCGTATTTTGTAGATAGGTAAGCGCACACTCAGCACACACTTAGGTGATATTATGTATGATTCATACACCCATGTATGCAGGTAAGGGAAGTACTATTGAAGTATGACTCATCTGTACTTATGGTGACGAATAGAGCTCATGCATGACTCGTACACAGAATTGCAAAAAAAAAAATGCTTGCATGACCAGGGTCACATGAGAATTACCATGTCAGCACTGGTGCATGATTCATGCTTACGCAAGACCAAGGCAAGTAACGGCATATATCGTGGTTATTGCATTTCGACCCAATAACCAAGGTCAGTGCCGTGCCAACGTTGTGCACATTACTCTCTGTTACGACTCCTAGTTTAGGATTAGTTGAGAGAGAGAAAGAGAGGTAGTGAAAGAGTACCTTCGACGGGAATATGCCTTAAGGCGAGACTTGAGTTTTTTGCACTTCGCACGTAAGGCGAGACTTGAGCTTTTTGCACTCTTCGCATATCTTGAAAAACAAGGGAAAGATGAATAAGGGAAAAATGTGAAAGATAGCGAGGAAGCGTTGATATATAGAAACGAGTGAGAGTAAAGCCATGTACCCCTTCCCAGTAACCAACAACATTTCATGTTGCTCGGAGTAACAAGGAAGCAAGTGAGTCATAGGGTAGTCAGGGGGCGAAAGTTCTAGGAGCGCTGAAGAATTTGTGGAAAGAGATCGTTATCTGGGAAGGCAAAACTGGCAATGTTTGTTTGAAGTTAAAGTAGTCTCAGCAATATTATATGGATGCGAGTCATGGGCTATAGATGAGGCTTTGCGGAGGAGTGTGGATGTGTTGGAGATGAAGTGTTTTTAGGATAATATGTGGGGTGGTTTGAACGAGCAAATAATGAAGAGTTAAGAAAGAGGTGTGGTAATAGAAAGTGTGGTTAAGAGAGCTGAAGATGTGCTGAAATGGTTTGGACATATGGAGAGAATGAGTGAGAAAAGGTTGACAAAGAAGATATATGTGTCAGGAGTGAAGGGACCATGGAGAACTAAGAGACCAAACTGGAAATGGAAGGATGGGGTGAAAAAGATTTTGAGCGACCTGGGCCTGAATATGCAGGAGGGTGAGAGACTGCACAGGATAGAATGAATTGGAACGATGTTTTATACAAGGGTCGACGTGCTGTCTGGATATGAACCAAGGCATATGAAGCGTCCAGGATAGCCATGGAAAATTCTTTGGGGGACTGGTTATGGGTAGGGAGCTGTGGTTTCGGTGCATTACATATGACAGCTTGAGAGCGGATGCGGTATTTCTTCCTTTGTTCGAAGTGCTACCTCACTAACACGGATAACTGCGATAAAGTTTGAAATATATATATATATATATATATATATATATATATATATATATATATATATATATATATATATTATTTTGTTTCATTATACTTGACCGCTGTTTCCTGCGTTAGCGAGGTAGCCCCAGGAAACAGACGAAGAAAGATCCATCCACTCTCTAGCATTTATCCATTTCCTAGCGTCACCCTACCCCACAGGAAACAGCATCGCCACCCCCTGCGACATCGAGGTAGAGCCAGGACACACACACTCACATATATTTGTGTGTGTGCCCGCCAAAAGTTGTCATGTTCTTGATGCAACTACACTGAAAC
>JAYMFT010300036.1:0-10255 GCA_038088735.1 Panulirus argus | reverse complement strand
TGGGGATTGGGGAGAAAGAATACTTCCCACGTACTCCCTGCGTGTCGTAAAAGGCGACTTAAAAGGGAGGGAGCGTGGGGCTGGAAATCCTCCCCTCCAGTTTTTATTTTTCCAAAAGATGGAACAGAAAAGGGAGCTAAGTAAGGATTTTTTTCCTCTAAGGCTCAGTCATCTGTTCTTGACGCTACCTCGCTAAAGCGAGAAATGGCGAATTTGTATAAAAAAAATATATATGTATATATATTTGTGTGTGTGTGTATGTGATCAGCATGTACACAGCATCTGCCAGACACGCCACTCTACACGTCACACTTATGAGCAACAATTGAAGGCAGTCGGCAGCAGTGCCTGACAGTGTCCACAAATGAAGCTCACTGCACCTCCACTGCTCTGATAACGACCTGCCAGCCAAACCGCTGCTTCTGCATAAGTTCCTTCCAAATTTATTCTGACACATGAAACTTCGGGGGGAATAATTCCTGCCTCGGCAATGCACGGAATTCCACCATTTTAGTCGAGGAATTTCTCGGGGGCTGTAGGATTCTGGACAACATAACGAGGAACAAGGGCCCATCGCTCGTTTCACCGAGCCTCACCAGACACCATCACTGGAGACGAACTATTTTAACATTACACGAGACAAGAACCGCGGCCGCTGGTAAACGTGGGTACATTCTTGGCACACTTTCGGCCCACTTCTCTCGCTACTGTTTACCCCTCTTGTTGGTGTTATTACTTAGATAAAATGCATTCACTACAGGGTACAAATCCAATCCCACAGCCTACATACCCCAGATACTGAGCACTATAAACTGTACCTATTTGTCACTCGCAGTGTGAAGATTATTAACTGTTGGCTTTGCAAATCATCACACGCTGTCGTCAGTGCTCAGCTGGGTCTCCTAGCCAGCAGTGCTTGGGGCCTCTGGATAACATATGCTCCCTCCCTCTCCTTGACATGTTTTATTAACAGCCGTCTCCTCATCACCTACTGACATATGCTATCTCCTTCATCTTGATGTGTTTTATCAACAACTCTCTCTCTCCCTCATCACTGCCTGGGCCTCTCACCACCAACACCAACTGACACCCTTCATCAGTCTGCATAACGTGCAGGTCATTATTATGTACACTGTTCAGAGTTCCTCCAGTTCACGGCGTCGCCTTAGTCATACCTCCTGTGCTCTCCGCTGACGCTGGAGGTCTTCCTCGTGTAACTTTATGGCTTCCGTCTTCTACTTCCTTCAGCTGGCTAGTTCCTACCTGCTCCTTAATTTCTGTCGGCCGGCTTTCATTTTCACTTCGCCTCTAACGGTTGTTCAAAATGATTTTCCCTCGAATTTCCATTAAATCCCTGTGCTAATCATGCTTGCATCCTCCACCTGTGCCCTTCAATATTATAACGCTGTAGAAGTACCTTCAGTTTAGTCTGTTTTTATGGACAGTCTGCAACTCCGTGTAAAGATGAGTTTCTCTAGTGCCAGTGTGGTGGAGCTCCACACTGGAGCCCGGACCACGACAGCCCTCTACCGCCGCCTCAGTATATAACAGCAGAGGCGGCCGATGTAAAGCTCACGTAATACGATTCATGATTTCCCCAGTGTGGTAAAAGCAGCACGCGGCTGATGGGAGAGTGGTCGCGGTTCCCTCATGGCTCACAAGATATACGAGGCCACCGCCCAGAAAATGGCTATATGCCACAGTCTCTCAGGCAAAATTAACAAGAAACATGCCACCTAAATTTTGGAAAGACACGTAAGATGACATTTTCTGTGACCGAACTGTTTACTGATATCGCAAGAGTGAATTCAGTTTTCACATATATCACTTATTAAGACTAGTTATTGACCTTGTTTCCCGAACACAACAGCATCTCGAAGCCTCACTTGGAGACTACGACGATTTCTTCACTGAAATCATGAGAGAAGTTCATACTGCTGAATAGACATATCTCCTAACCCGACCATCTTACGCCCATGGTCCTCCTCCAAGCCCACCGTCCTCCCTAACGCCTATAGTCCTCCTTCACGCCCACATTTCTCTCTTACGACCAGAGGTCTCCTTCGCACCCAGAGTCCTCCCTCACGCCCACAGTTCTCCCTCACACTCACAGTTCTCCCTTACGCCCACAAAAACATTATCGCCGAGATAATCTGTTTTCACCAGACAACAATGATATTTCAAGAAGATAATATCCAGGTTCCGTAAGTTCATATCGGACACTTTGTGGCTGCTCTGCAACTGCTGAAACACTGTTACCCATAAAGGGTGGTAACGGTGCATTCCATATTTGCATAGCATGGAAATATTGCTAAGACTGTAGTGACTTATCCAAGGTCTCGAGTGTTTCAAGTGACATACTTTGAATGAGAAAAACACAGATTACCAGTTGGGACACCTGCGCAGCCAAAGCAGTTAGCAGCCTTTCACTAAACATATCATAAAGTTTCGGAACTTTACTACGTGTTATGGCCGCTCAACGAAGACTATACTCACCCAGACACCTTGAGACTGGTTTACGGACACGGGAGGCGTCGGAGTGAGGCTAATGCAGAATGTTATTGGTTATTGCTTCATACGTCACCCTGAAGCACGTCTTCTGCACCCAGTAATGGCGGGCACCCAGCGAGCCAAGAGCCTGGCGCTGTGAAGACCTCGCTTCATTATGATGATGGTCACATTGGTGTGGCGGGGGTGATGCTGGATGGTGACTGGGGTGGTGGTGATGGTGGTGCTGGCGATGGTAGCTGCTGCTCTGGTGGTGAGGCTGGATGATGAAGTGGGGATGTTGGCAGCGGTGGCGGCAGATGATAAAGACGCTGATGATGACTGCTGAAGGGGGACGAGGACTGCTAGGACCAATGTGGTTATTGAGGTAATTATGTAAATCTTATGGGTGTGGTAGTTAACAAGACGTGGAAGCTAGCGACCTTAAGAGCTGTGGTTCGGAACGATCGTCACGAAGATGGTGGCTGGTGTGAAGATGATGGTGGTGACTTTGCTGGTCTGTGAGTGATGCGTGCGGTGATGTTTGTGGTTAAGTCATGTGGCTGTAGCTTTGGTGCAGATGTAGGTATAACTGTGGTAAACTGGTTGTTGTCATGCTAACGAAACCTTCTCCTGTGCTGGTGTCGAGGTCTGCTGCAAGGATTCCTGTGGACATGCTACAGGAACGGTGAGAGCTGAGGTGATGGCGGTGCCGGAGCACTGAGAAGGGTGATAACTGTAGCTCTACGTATTACGGTAAAGCCTATTATGGAGTCAGTGTCTCCTCAGGGGGAATGGCAGAATTAGGCTCTGGGAAAGAGCGATATCTAGAGAAGAGCGATGGTGGAGTTAATGTCACATGAAAGTTTTGTTGGAGCTCGTGGCTAGACAAGAGCAAGGAGTGTAATGTTTACCAAGTGTTTTGGTATAATTGTGTTAAGAATTATAAAGCCTTGAGAATGGTAACTGTACGTGTGAATGCGATACATAACGTCTCTTCAGACAGCTTAACTGACAAAATCTGCACGGACTAAGAGTCGCCAAACACTAAATCAACTTGGTCACGCTAGAAGGGCAGCGGCACATGGAACATGATGCTACTTAAAAAAAAATAATCTTAACTTTTCTATTCATGGCAGTTAAAGAGAAAGAACTTTTGTATGCGATATATAAGCAATTCTTTCTCTTTCATCAAGTAATCCTTAAAAGATCCCTCTTCAGAAAAATAAAAGCATCAACATTAGCTTTTTTTTTTTCTTTTTTTTCCCCAGTTGTGATGTATTGCCACTCTCCCAGCCCCAGGTGTCACCCCTGCGGCCGACACGACCGACTCCGCCTGACACCTAATCATAGCCCAAGGCTGAGGCTTCCAGTGCTGGTAGTGACCATCATTATGGTAATGGTACAGCTCATGGTGGTGGTGATGGTGGCTGGAGTTGACGGTGATTATGCTGGTGGCACATCTTACGATGGTGATGGGGGGGTGTTGACGTTCATTATGGTAATGGCACAGCTTATGGTGGTGACGATGGTGAGTAACAGTGATGGAAGGATGGGAGTGACATTGATGTAGATGTTGTGAGGAGGTAACTTTAAGTTGTGATAATAACACTGTCAATTATATCTAATTTTCCTTTCTTTCCTGCATGCAATAAACATGGCGAGACCGATGGATTACTTTCGGTCAGCGACCATCCGCTTACACGCAAGATAATACGATAAGACCTGTTGACGCTATTTTACCGGTGTATCCATAGATGGTAAATAATATGGCAAAGGGTCCAGGGGCGAGCGACCCCGGCGGCAACCAGGATGCTGCGCCACTGTGAAGGGTGATGGCTCATGTGGCTAGGTAAACAGCTATAAAGATCAGATAATCACGGTGGAAAGTTATATGGTAAGACGGCAGGTAAACCGCTCAGTAATCCACAGGAAAAATCAGTACTTATGAACGTATATAGAGATCTCCTTAGGAAGGTAAAGAGGTACGTAAGTAGGTTGATAGTAGCTAATTATCATGTAAGTAGACGTTCAGGTGATACGATGATAAGGAGACAGGACATTAGATAAACTTTTAGGGTAATCAAGTAGTTAAGCAGTCTGGTAGGGAGGACGGAAGGTAGGCAGGAGAGGAAGTAAGTAGATAGATTGGATGGTAGGTAGGTAGGTGGGTGGGTGGGTAAGTAGGGAGACGGGAGAGGAGGCAGCCGGCGGGCGAGCCACTGTTAATGGAGGCCATTATTAAAGCAGAGGGAGCAGCAGGAGCCGCCACCGGCAGAGCCAGGCTCTGTGGAGGGAAGCCTAGCCAGTACGAGCGAGGCGAGGCCCCAGGATCTAAGCAGTCATGGCACCACTGTGGTGGGAAGCCTAGCCAGTATAAGCGAGGACGGAGGTACTGGGGCAGCCATGACACGGCACTCCTGTGTGTTTGTGTGAGTAAGAGACCAGTGTCAGTGGTGGGGTGTTAGGAGTCGAGAAGCCTTACCGGTAAAATGAGACATTCGCGGTCTTAACCAGAAGGGTCCAACTCCTGCCATCCACCACCCTTGTACCACCTGATTCATACACACTGCCTCTACCTCTGTAGCACCACTCAGGAAATGAAACGAATATAAAAATACACTCCGTGCTCAAGCAGTCAAAGACATAAAAGACACACGGTCAACAAACGAACATTCAAATATATATGCAACAATACAAGCATATATATATATATATATATATATATATATATATATATATATATATATATATATATATATATATATATACAATGTACTTCCTCATAAATTGCCAGTAATGAATATGACCAAGATTTTTCTGTAATACGTGGATCACAGAACTGGTCTTCAATATCCATGATCATCACCACTAAGTCCTTATCAACTTACTGTAGGGCAGCAGGATCAGCACCAGCTGCACCACTTGAGCTTGCACTCTATAACTGTGATCAACACCTGGCGGCTGTGTGCCCTGCACTTCTCGAGTGACTTACAAGATCAAAAGACACCTGAACACTCTAACCTACGATCTGAACGGCGTCAAACGTAATTTAGATACACACATACCTTACCTTATCTTACCTTAAGTATACTTCAGCGATCTCGGTATGCGATCTAGTTTCCAGCAATGGTGGTTTTTCAGGATTCTTGATGCAGAAGGTCTGAATTTATCATGCGCTGTGCAACTTGGTTTGTCTGTTATGCCTTGGAAGAAGCTATCAGGGTAAGTTTTGAAGACGTCCTGAGGCCTTCCAATGGCCTTATGTATGCCGACAGTGGGCTGAAGAGAAGTGCGTCAGTGTTATGATCTTATCTCAGGCCCATACATACAGCATGGCATATTCTTCCCAATCGGTCATTTAAGATAAGAATGATCTTTTTATGCAAGTTGGGAACTAACACTTCTACTATCATTCATGTTTATGATGTATATCCCATGTCCGTGTTCAAATGAGGACAAATATGGTGCTTTTAGACTGTAGTAGCCCTTCAATGCCTTACTGAATCAACATGGACTAGGAAGGACTTCTGCATATTTTCTAGTTCAGCCATTCCTCCAATCCCGCATGTTGGTGTCAGCACAGCAGTAATGCAGTTGGTATAAAAATGTCTTGAATAATGTTATCTGTAGTTTTCCTTCTTCCGTGTTGTAAGTTCTCAATATCCAACCTCTTCCCAAGTTACATAATGCTACAAAACATTATGGAACATAAAGGTGAAGCATATCAAAGAATGCAGTAAGAAACAAACAACAGTAAAAATAAAGGTCCAAACAATGAAGCATCAAGAAGAGAGCCGAACTTTTACGATATCTACTCAACCAAACGCAACAAACGTAATTTTCACTACATTATTAAAGGAAATTAATCATGCATCTACAGAGCGTGAGAAGGCCATATAATTAGGATTTAAAGCTCACTGTGAGCTGTAACTCCGTCCCTCAGCAGTGCTGGACGAGGCAAGCAAGATTCGTTAGAACTTACCTGTAAAGGAAAGATTAGAGTTAGTAATGATCATATGAGGTTAAAATATAATGTGGGGGGGAGGGGGCTCTAGATCTACATATTTACTGGACAGAGTCACAGACTTTCTCATTGGCCGTTGGGAACTCAAGGGTAAGCCGTTATAACGTCTTTTTCCCTAAAACTCGAAGCTTGGGAATTTACCACCCTTTCATGTCTTTCCTAACAGCTGTAACATGACCTTTCTTAAAGGACAGATTTTCCACATCCTCCAAAAACCTTAAAATATATATACTTTTTTCTCTGTTCCCTCATTTTTTTTCCCATTAACCCTTTTCATAGATCAATTAAGGCCCGGCCTCAATGTGGATGTCCGACATAATTGAAGCGTGTAACATTAAAACCTTTTTACAGCCACACCGTCCCCTTTGCTGAAATGGGACGCAACTTTAGTATAAATGAAAGGTGCGAGAACCTCTTTATTGCTACAGTAAACATTTCTCCAGTGACTTAATACATCATCCCGTGCTATGACCACAAATGTGTAGTTACAATCTTAAAGCATGGACAACTGAAAAGGCTATCCTTAGGAAATAAAGAAACCAGAAACATTAAAACACACCGTATCCTAGATAGCTACATGACCATGAAAATCATACTGTTAACTTAAGTAACAACAATAACAACAACAACAATAATAATAATAATAATAATAATGATAATAATGATAATTACAAACGGAATGTTACACCCACAGTGGGAATAACTAAGACAGACATCACCTGTGTTTGTCTCTGAACAAGGAAAACATGTTTTACTAAGTGGTAAACATTTGTAGGGGTGAAGCATCAACCAAAGTATGCCAATTTCCAGATGATTCCCAGAGAAAGCACATCCTCGATAGGCAAAGCCGACATGCTGCGACCAGTAAAAGGGACATGCATAAATCGTTTCACCCACTCAACTGAGAAATTTATAGCAAGTGATATAACTAAAACTTTCGCTTCTCGAGAAGAAAAAATAAAGTTTTTAAGGGCATCACAGAAATTATTTCTGGATTTGGAAGAAACATATATCAATGTACTCTTTATAGTTATTTGAAATGATTAATGTCGGGTAAGCGTGATATGGGGATTTTTTTTTTTTTTAACTTACCGTTATAAATAAAGGCTGAGCGACAGAATGGGTTTTGGCATAGGCTAGGGTGTGTGTGTGTGTGTTTGTGTGTGTGTAGATACATAATAAGAGTAAATACATGGTTCAAATTTACGATAAAAATGGAGCACTTCTAAAAATCATGAGAACCTATGAACACCTTACCTAACATGCCTCAAACACCTACATTTACATTATTTTCGATTTTATGCAAAAGAAAAATATGAATATTTTGCATTCACCTGCTGGGAGACTTGCTCGCTGATTATATTTGCCATGTTCGCCCAGAATGTTTGCTTCCTCCAACCCCATGCATACAGTAAGGCAGAAAAAAGGTAGTGATAATGTTTTCGGCATTTTCAAATTATAATTTTGAAAATTAAGGTAAATCTCATCCACTCTGTGAAGCTAGGTAAGGTTATCATTTGCTTTTCTGACTGATGCTCATGTCTCACGAACTCTTTACTCATATCATTCCAGATTTTCACAACCCTTTCCACTTACCTTTGTGTGAAAAATTAGAGTTCCAATTACCTACTCCCCCTTTTCTTAATCACTTCTACTAATTACAAGGAGTTCACTGATGCGTAATTCATCTACATCAGCAATTTATTTCTGTGGTGCCCCACTTTAGACTTTGGCCAAAAAGTTAAAAATATTACCCTAGAAAGGAGCCCACTCCAGTGCTTAAAATTATCCAGTACTTTCTACTGACGTGCACCTCGGACAGTATATCGAGATGCAGTGACAGTAATTCTCCCAGACTAGCCACGAACGACTTCACCCTGCCTTATGGCTAAACCGTCGGATTCAGCCTGGTGAACTCCTGCACGGCGCTATATAATTGAGTCTGATCTTATGACACTGATACTGCATACGAGGGCTCTAGGAATTCCGATAATGAGGAATCTAGTTTGAAAGAATGGGTCCGACGGTTCTATACTTTTGGCAAGATACCTGGCGAATTACAGTACACAGTTCTTTTGGCTTCAGTGAATGAAACCTGCATCGTATGGACCGTACAGTCTGCTTATTTCAAAAAGTTTTCTCCCTCTCTCTCCTTAAAGTAGCCTTAGATTATTGAATGGAAACAGAGTCAATATTAACGAACGCTTGAGTAATATAAGGTTATGAATTCATAGAGAGTTTTAAAAATTATAGGTTCAGAGCACAATACTCCTTGTCTCGTAAGTAATTCCCATCTCATCCTCTTACTTAACTCTAGTCATTACCCAAACAACACTGTCTCTTCACTCTAACTATCCATCCTTAACCCAATTATCCTTCTCTTCACCAAACTGCACCATCTTTAATTCATGAACTCTGAACCCGGCAATGTCTTCATCCTACAAACTATCGTATCCTCAGTCAACCTCTCCTTCCCAGCAACCTTTGATCCAACAACCCCGTCAAGTAAACATTTCCTCTGCAAGCTGTTCCCCTCTCATCCAACTAATCTTTTACCAGTCCATCTTATCATTACTAAACACTCCCTTTCTTCTTCATTACTTCATCACCTGACCATTCCCCGACATTATTCATTCTATCTTACCAATGAAGCAATTATTTTGTAATATCTACGTTGCTTTCAGATTCTCCTTCGTTTACGAAGCTTCCTTTACCTATCGCATTCACAGAAGAATTTTCCACACAGATGCAGCACCTCACATTTTCATTAGCATATCCGATACATTCCCCACAGCTGCGTCTTTCGGTCGAAGGAAACACTACGTAAACATTTTTCCCTTTGCACATGACCTACGCACCCGAACGAGCTCTCTAGTTCGTCCCGAACCTCACAGTATAACTTTGAACCATTACGAAAAACTGTCGTCCTCCATTTCACTTGATAATCCACCTCGACTTCAAACCCACATTTTCTTCACCTTTCCACTTATAAGAAATTATTAGCCTCAGTTTGCTCTCTGAGTGTCCCTCCGCTGCGACACCGCATCCTGCAATAGCAGCCTTATTTACAATAATCCTACGATATATCACGTGCTATATGCTTTGACCCTATTGCTGGTCAGTGCTACAAGACGGGCGGGCCACGGAGAAGGTGTTTTTCAGAGTGAAGGCCATGATCCCTTACAGGAGTTTCATTACTCTTTGACATTACGGGTTTGACGAAAGTAATCGGCACGAGAGACTGATTTCCGACAACAAATACCAGAAAACTGATCGTAGGTCATACCTGGGACCAGCTGAAATCAGTGTCAGTCTCCGATAGAGAGTGCAAAAGGCTCAAAAACCAACCTGCGGATTTATTTGGATTCGAACCAACGGATATAACTGCCAGTAAGGTACTACCCTATTCATAAACTAGACCTTTACGACACTCTCGGTAAAATTAAGAAGTGGCGCAGTACATGTACTCATCTGCAGCAAAGCCACTCAGAGAGATTTCATCCCTTCCTATGAATATATAAACTTTTCCACGTTCAAATGCAGACCAGAAAGACTTTTAAGTGAAATTAATTTTGTAAAATTAGAGCTGAAGAATTACTGAAATTAGTACTATGAAAGCACTGCTATCCACCCGAATTGGCTGACAAGAGTTGGAAAACTATTCCTAAACTTTATATATATATATATATATATATATATATATATATATATATATATATATATATATATATATATATATAT
>JAYMFT010300025.1:0-10256 GCA_038088735.1 Panulirus argus | reverse complement strand
TCTGCTTGGGGGGGGGGGGGTGATGAGGGGGAAGTGTGTTTGTGTGTGTGTGTGTGTGTGTGAGGAGGTCGGGGAGAGGGAAGGAGGGGGAGGGGAGGGGAAAGCGTGTGTGTGTGTTTGTGTGTGTGTGTGTGTGGCCTACAGATTTGAGCGTCATCCGCCGGTACGGGTTTGTGGACTCGTATACGTGACGTGTTGGGAACGGGTTCATAAAGGGGGCTGGAGGTGGGGGTGGGGGCCGGGGGTGAGGGGGGGGCATGTGAGCCTATATACACGTCAGCTGTGCTCTGAAACCCATGCAGCACGGCGGTACGACCCTTGGCCTGGCCCTCTTTTTTTGACCTGACCCTTAAAGGGCTATATCAAAGGCCAGCCCATGATACCCCAAACGGTCATTCCGTCGTGCTCAAGGGCTGGCTAGTAAGTAAGTAAGTAAGTAAGTAAGTAAGTAAGTAATTAAGTAACTTTATTGTCACATTGAATATTCATAGACTGTCGGAGGTAACTGGTAGTATTGGTAGATGGTAAAGTTCGACCAGTCCTCCTGAGGACTGGTGGCAGGACCCAGCAGAGGCGAGGTCCTCCTGGAGTTGGGGGCAGAACTCCCAGTCGAGGTCCTCCTTGAGATGGAGGCAGGACTCAGAAGCGCCTTAGTCTTGCGCGCCACACGTGAAGTTACCCTCCAGAATCCTTCTTATGTCCGGATTCATCCTGGGAATCTCTTGTGAGGACCTGTAAGTGTGTGTGTGTGTATATATACCCCTGGGCTAGAGGAGGTGGTTCAGTTTTGTGTCTGTCTGTGAGGACGATGGTGTTTGTACCTCGATGGGGTGGATGGGTAGGTTTTGCAACGGGTGGAGTGGATATGTGGACAGTTTCGTGTGGAAAGTAGATAGTACCTGTATGTATGCCTTTGTGTATATAGATACATTTAATCGTCCACATGTTTGTGAATATTTTTTCGAATATCTTTACAGTTGTGTGTGTCAGTAAACAACTAGATTTGATAGAGAGAATCTTATATTCGTTCATACACTCGTGAATGAAAGAACTGTATGCTGATGTGTGTGTGTGTTTGTGTGTGTATAAGAGGATGCACGTCGGTACGTTTATGTACATGATCCGGAAAGTGTATTAACACTCAGGTAAGTTTAACAGGAACGTCCCACATTGGAAAAAGAAAAGACGAAATAGAAGAGCCGGTATATTTCGGTCCAGCGGGTCCTGTCCTAGACTCTGGACTGAAATATACCGGCTCTTCTGTTTCGTCTTTTCTTTTCCAGTGCGGGACGTTCCCGTTACTGTTGTATATCTACAGTCGCCCAAAAAAGTATCGGGCCTCCGGACGTGAAGTTTCTGTTAATTTAACCGGCCCACGGAGATTAACACTTGACTTTGCTGCCACCCTGATGCAGTTTTAACCTGCATCAGGGTGGCAGCGAAGTTAAATTTTAACCTCAGTCGGCCAGTTGTAGATTATGAGAAACTTCAGGTCCGGGGGCCCGATACTTTTTTGGGAGACTGTATATGTCTGTACAGACGTGGATGCAACTCGTCTGGGATTATGTGGCAGTTTAGAGGCCAACGCATCCCCGAAAATACTTCTCGACACTTTCGGAAGTCCTGTAGTACTGCGACGGAGCGGAGGTGAGGCGCCTCGAGGCCGGACGGGATTGAGAGGGGGGGGGGCCTGAGAGAAAGGCATTTTATGAAGACCTTTGAGACGGACATACGTGGCCTCATTGAGGTAGTAAAGAAAGAAATAATGTTTTCTGATTACCTGAACGTTGGTATCATATAGAATAAATCGCATAAGGTTTTCTTTGGCAGTTCCTATTTGTATTCTTCCCTTGCTGTAGCCACCTGCCGTAAAGATTCGTCTGTAAATTCGTGGGTCGTAAGTTACGAACTGATTTACATCCGTCGCCGCCAAGTTGGCCTCAGTTTTCGAACTGTTACTCGGCAGTTCTGAAGTGGGAATGAGGAGAAGAATGATACCACTGTGAAAAAAGTGATCAAGGCGATGATAGCGTAGATTCACTTCCCCTTCTGTGCCATTTGCTCGCCAACAACGGGTCCGGAGTTTTCCCGAAGCACTGTAGCAGGAGGAGGGTCAGGTAGGGAGACACTCTGGTTTGAAGGAGAGTGTGTGAGAGGAGTGGGTTTGCCTCGAGCGCTTCGGTATCCCTCGGCGTCTTGCTGCTTCAGTGCTTCGAACTCTTCGGGATCCCGAACTCTGCTGCGTTAGTGCTATGTACACAGTCGGTGTTTTCTTAGTCCGCTGGCCCCCCCCCCCCCCATGTCTCGACTGTGTCACTTCAGTGCTTCGAACGCGTTTATAGTGTCCCAGCTCCTTTACGATTTAATGCTTCGAAACGCTCGATGTCCCGACTCATTCTGCCTCAGGGTTTTCGTTCGAACGCTTCGATATGTCTCTCATGCTGCTCTAATGCTCCGAATGCTTCGGTGTCCCGACTCCCCGTCGCTTCAGTGCTTCGAACGCTCCGGTGCTCTGATTCTCCAGCTTTCAGTGCTTCTTCGTATCAGAAGTTGTGGCACGTTTTGGACCCTTACATTTAGTTAACATCACCAAGGGTCCTCTCTCTCTCTCTCTCTCTCTCTCTCTCTCTCTCTCCTTTTTTTTTTTTCTCTTGGTGGCGTCACCGTACACCTGTCTTTTGTAATTAATAACCGCAAGTGTTCAGGTGCATATTAATTACATTGTCAAAAGGCTGATTGGCGGGCATTAGTATGCCGCGTGGGGCGCCCGGATCGGTTCATTAGTGTAAACTGTCGTTATAGCAACCGCCAGAGAAATTGTAAATATTGTTGCGTTCACCGGAGAGTTTCACGTCGGCCGCTCATGTAAGATTACAAGAACAGGTAAAAAAAGAAAAAAGAGGAATGATTAATATAAGTTAATCCTACATTAGTTAATGATAATCACTTTTAAATTCTTAAGAAAGTGAAAGACTCTTAATATTTCACTGCCATGAAGCAAGAGTCGAGTCGAGCTAAGCGTCACAGCACCGCCGGGTGGCTTCAGGTTTTTGTCTTTTGGGGTCGCGAGTATATTTGACGATTCTGTACGTAATATGCAGATGAGGAGGTAATGGGAGGGGCAGATGTTTCTCCATATGAGGGACGGAATATTAATCACTTCTTGAGCACGAGGGTACGACCCATGCGTACGACAGTGGGTTCCCTGTGCACGTTGGGTACGACCCATGCGTGCGACAGAGGGTCCCCTGTGCACGTTGGGTACGACCCATGCGTACGACAGTGGGTTCCCTGTGCACGAGGGTGCGACCCATGCGTACGACAGTGGGTCCCCTGTGCACGTTGGGTACGACCCATGCGTACGACAGTGGGTCCCCAGAGCACGATGTGTGCCACCCCTTGAGTACGACGCTGTACGTTCCCCTGTGCACGTTGGGTACGACCCCTTGAGTACGACGATGGGTACGACACTTGGCTATGACGACCCGGCCTTTGGCTGGGTTCAGCAGGTCGTCCCGTCGTACTCAGGAGACGTACTGTCGTACTCAAGGGTCGTACCAGTGCGCTAAAGGGATTAAGGGGAAATACAGGCAATATATGTTTCGTGTGTGTGTGTGTGTTTGTGTATTTAAGGAAGCATTGTTTCTGTGCGCTGTTGAGGTATGTGGTATGGACTGTAGGCACAAGAGAAAGAGTAGCGAGTATTTGGATGAGACATTTAGATCGCTAGTGACGTAGAAAAGAGAGGTGTTGCGTGGACGGCTCCTGCAGCGAAGCTGTGCGTGTGACTGGGAGATGTACAAGATAAAACTTCAGGAAATCAAGAGGAGGGCTGCAGGAGCTGGAACAGAGAGATGGACTGAAACTTGAAAGACTCTCTGAACTTCGGGTAGAATAAGCATCTCTTTATGGAGGAGACGAAAAGAGCAACAGTAAGTTCAGCAGATTGGGAAGTTGTAAAAGACAGGAGCAGCAGTAAGTTTCAACAGATTAAAGAGGTAAGAAGGAAAAAAAAAAAAGCAGACAATGAGTTTTCTGAGGGACTGCTAAATGTGCCAGATGATGTGGATGGCGGATGTGGTGTTTGGGATGAGGCGGTGTGCGGAGTGAGTCATGGCAAATGGTCCAGAGAAAGGAGAGGATGTGGTGAAAGCCTTGCATTAGATGAAGTGTGGTAAGGAGTGGATGGGACTGTGCGCTCTTGTGTTTACAAGAGGCAATGATGATGATGGTGATTTGTAAGTCAGGCTCTTCAGCGTATATATATATATATATATATATATATATATATATAAGACCGGGTGAAGTGGCGGAGGTCTGGCAGAATGTACTTACAGTTCCCATGTATGAAAGGTTAGAGGAACAAAATTTTGTCGTTCATGAAATAGACGTCTATAGGTTTGCCGAGTATCCCTGAGGTGAGAGGGTGGGGGTGGCATGCACAGATCATGAGGTCTGGGCAAGAGCAGCGTTGGAGCCTGATGTGTGGCAGAGGATGTTTGCCTTGTGCGAGAAATGCCTGGAGGAAGAGGGATATGTGTGTGAAAGTTATGGGGACCTGGAGAAAGAGCTTATGGTAAGGTCGACAGAGATGTTTTTTTGTGGAAGGTGTTACAGATATATGGTGTGGGAGGAAAGCTACTGTGTGCATTTAGGGGGAGGCTGTTTTATCTAGGGAGTGTAGGGATCGACGCGGCAGAATGGAGGTATATAAGAAGGGAGGGGATCACCGAAGAGGAATTAGAATGATAAAGTGATAGAAGCTTTGAGGTTTTGTGGCCAGAACATTCAGGAGAGTGAGAGGCATGCGTGGGATAGCATGAATTGGATTGCTGTGTTATGCGAGGGGCGATGTGATGTCACTGGGTTCAATCAGGGCTTAGATATCTAAAGCGGTCAGGGGAAGCTACAGGATGATCTGTAAGGCATTATACATTACAGGTAGAGAGTAGATGTAAGTAAATAAGCCGTTGTTCTTCCATTCCTTGCGCTACCTTGCTAAAGTGGGAAACTGGGAACAAGTTTGGGAAAAATGTTTGTGTATATGTGTGTGGTGAGTGTTTGTGAGTGTGTATGGACGATAATGATAATAATGATAACGATAATACTAATGATAATGATAATAATAATGAATTGTTTATTGAACTGAGATTTCTGAAGGTTGAGAATATTACAAAGAATTGCCTTTACATGAAAAAGCTCGCTGTAAAAGAAAATGGGTTGGAAATTTATGCCGTGTTTTATCGGAAGTGCAAAATTGTGTGTATTTGTGATTTGTGGACCTGGAAGTGGTTTGTGTGTGTGTGTGTGTGTGTGTTTTTGTTAAATGAAAATTTTGTGGTACTTTTTTTAATGTTGAAGGCTCCAGTAACGGATAATGAAAAAAAATCCACATCAAGGCCGGGCCTTACTAGGATGAAATACAGAGAGGATTGTGAAAAGGGAAAAAATGGAGAAAAGGCAAGGGGTAGTATTTACGAATTTTGAAGGTGAAAAAACAAGTCTTTTACAATTGACGAATTAACCAACTTGAATGAGAATAAACCAGGCTGGCATTCGAGTCCCCCGTGAGTGTGTTTAGCGGTGTACTTATAGGTTCGCTCCTTGGTTCGGTGGCGTTTATAATGGATGGTAAATTATCGAAGATTATGTTTAAATTGCAGAGGCTTATTTTTTTTTTCTTTTAGGGTGGACGCACGATACAAATACGAGTACTTGGACTAACATTTCCGAGGATGATTAGTGAAACGTTTGAAATGACGTAAGATAGTTTGAAAGAGCAAGTCCGACAAGCGCCTCATGAAATTTTGATGTTAGGTTTACGTAACGTAATTGGCTCGGTTGGGGAGACGAGAAATAAAGGCTGGATTTTTTGAGGGAGAGAGAGACACACACACACGGAGTGTGAAACGCAGGATGTTTTGAGGGAGAGAGACACACACAGGGAGTATTAGACTCAGGATATTTTGAGGAAGAGAGAGATGAAACGCAGGATGTTTTGAGGGAGAGAGAGACACACACAGGGAGTGTTAAACTCAGGATATTTTGAGGGAGAGAGAGACACACACACACAGGGAGTGTTAAACTGAGGATGCTTTGAGGGAGAGAGAGAGAGACACACACACACACACACACAGAGTTTTAACACACGATATGTCTCTTCTTCAACTTCGCCTCGCCTCCATGTGACCAGTCAAGCCCTCGACAGAGAAATGTTGTCTCCACATCTCTCACGTCTCTCCTTTCCTTCCTTCGATGTGCCACAGTTGTGTCGTCTGGTTGTGGTTGTGGGAGACTGCACCAGGAAGATCCAATGTGTGTGTGCGTGTGTGTGTGTGTGCGTGTGCGTGTGTGTGTGTGTGTGCGTGTGTGTGTGTGTGTGTGTGTCTGGTCATGGACTCGCCCTAAGGAACGCGAAGGTAGCAATCATGTACCTCCATAACCCCACTTTTCCTCCGGTGTTGTTAGCGTGAGTACTTCCTCCCTAGAGCCGAACTCTCTTAATACCGACACGCACACACACACACACACACACACACACACACACACACACACACACACACACACACACACACGGACCTGCCCTGACGCCTGTCTGTTAGATTTCCCCAGCAGGTGTGTGTGTGTGTGTGGTGGGGATTGTCAACGTGGGCGTGTGTGGGGGAGAGAGAGCGTTGGGGACCTTAGCGTGGGGGAAGGTGGTGTCAGTGTGGGGCGTGTTGGTTTGTCTGCTTTCCTTCGCAGTAACGGGAGCGCGTACGGAACGCGTGTTCGACGGGCCGTATGGAGACGTGCGGTCAGGTGCGCGCACGTGCCGGGCAGCGGCGGCGTGGTGCACGTGCGCTCCGGCTAACCAGCCGTAATGTATGGTCATTAGCCTTGTCCATCACGAGTTGGAGTCTCTCCAAAACAAAGAAATTTCCGCCCCGCCGACGGGCACAATGACCCGTCGGCGGCGGGGCGGAGCGAGGCGCCCCTGGTCAAGTCGGCCCACTGAATTGCGTCACGTCCGCGGGACGCGACCGACCGACGGACGCACGGACTGACGGACGGAGGAGCCTACCAGAGCCACTCTTCTGGGAGTAAGATCCCTCCTACTCCCCCCCCCCCTCCCTTGGAGTTGGTTTCGGCTCCTGCTTCTGTGGTCGTACGACCCCAGGTGAGGTATCGTGTCGAGGTCCAGTTTCTGTGGTCGTACGACCCCGGGCTTTGACAGCTTCTCTGGTCGTGCGACGCCGGGCTTTGAGTCCCAGGTCTCTCCCTCTCAGGTCGTGCGACGCCGGGCTTTGAGTCCCAGGTCTCTCCCTCTCTGGTCGTGCGACGCCGGGGTTTGTGTTGAGGCCGGTCGTGAAATGCCTCCACCACTGGCACGACTCTTCTCTCAAGTCCCCAGTCGGTCAAATTTGCCGATCGACATGTCAGTCAGTCAAATTTGTCGAGGGTGCAGAAATTCCTCCGTAAAGTTGATCAATTTATATTGCTTACTTATTTTGTCAGCCGGAATTATTTTTTCTTTTGAAATCGGGGTTGAATTTTGATGGAAGTCAAAAGTTTAACGAACTCGTTATTATAACGTGTTCTGCCTACGTGTCTTGGAGTGGGGCGTACCTTTGCCAAATTCCCGGGAGCTAGTATATATATATATATATATATATATATATATATATATATATATATATATTATTGTAGGGTTAAGAGTTCTGAAATTCTGAAATTTGTCCGAATTCAGAAAATTCCTCAGAGCTAGACGATTCTGGGGAAAGGTTCGTAAGCCTTGCAATCCGTCCTCAATTCTTGGAGGAGAGAATTGGCCCAGCGACGCATAGAACCGACTTTGCCTTAAGTGCGCGAAGTGGCTGTTTAAGAAAGCTTTTGCCTCAACTGGTGTCTGGGACGCTTTACTCTACGGTAAGTGTAAGTGGTGTAAGAGGCTGCTTGTCTGCTCTCACTACACCACACTTAAATGGGAAGAGAGCTGAGGTGAACGGAGTAATTGATCGGTTGATAAACAGATGCCAGAGGTATTATTGAGGTGGTAAATTATTTATCCCGTATTTGATTTCTGTTAGCATTGTCAGAATCACTTAGTGCCTTTGAATACCGTAAGTCCTGAAGACTCGTCTTTTCCTTCGTCTCTTCAGTGAGCTGATTTCTGAGAGGCGGAATTAGCTTGGCCGCTCGGCTCCGAATTTGTTCTTCATAGTCGACCATATATTTATATACGCGTATACGTATATGCTTTTACCTCACCAAATCTTTATTATCTGCCTTACCTCTTTAATTTCTGTTTATTTCATCCCTTAGACAGCCTTTATTACCATTACCACCCCCTTAGTTGTTCTTTATTACTCCTCCATTCCCCCGCGGCTGATCTTTACTTCCTGTACCCTTTGGCTACTCCTTAACCTTACCTCCCCCCCCCACCCATGTAACCCCTAGCTTCCCACTATTACTTTTACCCCCTAATTAGTCATACCTCCCCCCCTAACCACTAATCTTCCTTTTATTATTTATCTTTACTCCCAGTCCTTCTTTAATACTCTCCCTAGGTACCTACCCCTTTCAACTACTCTTTATTACCTCCTGTAACTCTTTAGTTGTCACTTAATACTTCCCTTCCCCCCCCCTTAGTTATCGTTCTGGACTTCCTTTAGCCCCCCCCCCCCCCTCCTCCTCCCAAGCCTCCCCTTATCCCCAGCTACCTCTTCCCCTCAGCCCTTTCCTTCCCTTCACCCTTAAACTTTGGGAGTAATTATCAGCAATTACCTAAAATACGCAAAATACTCTGCAGAGTTACAAATAACACAACGAGCGAAATACTGCGCTCTCTCTCAGCTAAAAACACGAAGGATGCAGTACTTAAATCTTTAGAGCGCCCTGGTCAGACCGCCTACCTCCCGCTGGTGGAATACGCCGTTCATATCTGGTCGCCAGCCAGACTTGGTCGAAGATACACTAGTACAAATTCAGAGAAGAGCAACAAAGCCTCTCGGAAATCAGCTCTTTAAAGAGACGAAGGAGACATAAGATAATTCTTTCAAAAAATGACAGATCCGGGACTTAAATGGTATTCAGAAACACTAAAATGATTTCGACAAAGTGATATACGAGTGTCTTAATGCAATCTAACCCCTTGAGACACAGGATCCAACTCCTTATATGTTTCAGAGTTGAACCTCCTCTCCAGATCATCCCGCGATTTTGTGTTTAGGACAATTTTCTCATTTATAGTTTCCTATAGAATTTCCTCGGCGGTATAACTCTTAGCTTATTGCCTGGTGCTACTCCTCCTCCCTCCTCCTCCTCCTCCTGCAGGCTGTTGAGCCGGAGGGAGCGGTGGTTGAGGAGATATTCTATTTTTTTTTCTCCTTAACTATCCTGTCCATCACTGATAAGGGTAGGAGCCAAGGAATACTTCAGCAGATAACCTCGTCACGGACCATCGGGTCTCCTGTTATCTGTCCTTCCCCATGTACTTCCCAAGCCTCGCCTCCCCACATCACACCCTCCCCCACCATACCCTCTCCCCCCCCCACTCCCACCATACCCTCCCCAAGTATTCCCTTCCCCTTCCCCGGGCCCCCTCCCCTTCCCCCTCCCCCCAAGCCACTAAAATCATAGTCGTGTAGAGACGTCACAGGCTGTAGGCGAGGTAGGGCGGGGCCCCTGGAGGGAGGCCCTGGCATTCAGGTGTCACCCTGGCTTCCCCCCCCCCCCTCCGATCCTGCAGGGGTGAGGGAGCTCCCTCCCTTTATTGCTGCCCCGGCCTTGTGTGGGGGGGAGAGGGGTGAGGGCTGGGGAAGGGGGAGAGGGGTAGGGGAAAGAGAGGAATTGAAAAAAAAAAAAAAAGATTAATCCCTAGGCACCTGCTCCCGTGTTGGTGTCATGGATGAGAAAGTGAAGTGTTGGAAGCCATGTTGGCAGGGGCGACGATGGTCGTGATGGTGGTGGCAGGATATGTTGGTTAGTTGCCGTGGTGGTAGGGATGACGTCACGGTGATGTTGGTGGTGGTAGGGATGATGTCACGGTGATGTTGACGGTGGTAGGGATGATGTCACGGTGATGTTGACGGTGGTAGGGATGATGTCACGGTGATGTTGGTGGTGTCAGCACCGGTGGTGGTGACGTTGGCAAGTGTCGTGGTGGTTATGGCAGTGGTGGTTGGTGGCAGGAATCACGGTAGTAATGGTCACGTGACGATGGAGAGAGAGAGAGAGAGAGAGAGAGAGAGAGAGAGAGAGAGAGAGAGAGAGAG
>JAYMFT010300024.1:0-23762 GCA_038088735.1 Panulirus argus | reverse complement strand
TATATATATATATATATATGTATATATAATCTCCGTTCTCTCCAAAGGCGACGGTTGAGGGTTGGGTGGAGAGTATCTGTGGGAAAATGGGTTAAGCCGGTAGCATAAGATGCCGAACCCACGATATAAAAATGGAACAAATTTCCATACATTTGCTGCAGAGATTAAAACTTCAGTTACCTTCAGTGGATCCTTATCTGATATCACTTCTTGCAGTATGTAGTTTGTATATGATTGACTACTGTCATAATGTGTACAGGTATTTCAAAACCCTGCCCCACCTAATCAGTTATCATATATCATTGTGTCACTCACAATAAGTATGTTTACCAGAACTCAGGCAATCAGTTGTATAACACATATCTGACAAAGAAATATGTTAAAAAGATAAACAAAATACCTAATTCCATCTCACTGTATTGACGAGTTGTATATTATGCCGTTTGGGTCCAGTGTAACGTGGGTCATTCACAGTAACCGTGAGAGGCTTCGGTAGACTTCACTGTCCTAATGCACACAAGTGCACTCTCGTGCTTACCCAGAGACCTACATGCACTTCCATGTATTTTGATAAAGTGAACACAGACACCATCTGTGAGTAAAGAAAAAGCATATCTGAGGCTTTTCGTCTGTAACTTTAGAGCTCATTAATGTATAATTACCCCATTAGATTAGGAAGCAGGGGAAATTCACATTACCAATAATGAATAATGAGTTTAGATCATGGTTTTAGTAGCACTGTCTAGAGAACCTTTTGATCGACACACGTGATGCAAACCTGATGAAAGAACTATATGTATCGTGTTTTCGGTTTTGACAGCTACCAACTTTTATACATTGTATTAGAGCTGTACACTGCCGAATGGCATATGCAGGTCTCATTATGGTTAGCATCAGTCGTCTACTTTAGCATTACAACACATATTTGGAGAGCAAGTATGTGTATAGGAGCCAGTGCCTTAAACCCCCGCCAGCACGATAGGCTCTTATGGGCTAAATGCCAGGTGGTCTACATTTGATGTTAGTCATTAGAAATCTGTACGATTATTATGTGACATCCTCATCCTTTTCTTAGGTATCTATAGATTGAATCTGATGTATCTTGTAGATTTCAGATACACTTGCATCATATGAATACTGAATATATAGATGTTATCAAAGATTCTAATTACTCGTGTTCATAATGTGTGGCAGAAAATTGTCATAAAGGATGACCTAGTATTTTAATATTCATGTTCTCTATAACTAATCTATGTTACTTTCGTTATAATAAACATGTCTACCTGTCATCGTAAGGCATTCTAACCATTTCAGACTAATGGATTTGTATACAACTGTTTTTTTTTTCATAATTACTTTCCTGAATTTTGTGATTTATTTGTATACCCGTGGTTACCTACCTAAAAAAATATTTGGTCATTAGATATTGTAAGGGGTATGAAAATGCGTGACATGTTATTTCATTGTTACTGAAATCAGTATAATGCCAGCTTTCCGTGTGCATCAACAGCCTTATGAAATCGTGTTGGTAATGAATCAACTAAATCGAGGTATATGTTTGGACGGCGTCTCACTAACTCCCATACCTCTCGTGGCTTGGGGTTCCGGGCCATCCCCTCGTGCCGTTCCCGGTACCTGAGAACCCACTGGTTTTCGATGGGATTCAAGTTGCACCCTTTACATGGCCAATCAATCTCCCCTGTTTCCGGTTGACGGGAGAGCCAGTCCGTAGAGATACTGTTCATTATGAATCGAACTCATATTCTGCACTAGTCTAATGGGGTTCGGTTGTGGGATCGCCATAGTTCTCTCTGTTGGCAGTAGCATCACTTCAAACAGCTCAACATATCTTCTTGCTGTAAATCTTCAGTCCAATTCAACAAGATCCCCCGACCCTTACGCCCACATCCACCACGAAAATGAGGTGCCGGCTCTCCCGCTGGTGGCTCTTTGTTGAGTGTGAACCTCCCTAAATCGTATATTCAGGCCTCTCCAGCATTATCGAACCCCAGACTCTAAAGATGTAAAACATTTCTCATTCGTGAATATCACGTATAATGCAGGGCAAACCCCGGACGGATTTCCTCATGCGCCTGAGCGAGCCGATCTTTTCTTGCCTGGATGTAACAATGTACTGTGCTGTTGTGGAGAAAGCGTCGACTGGTCCTTCATGGTAAACAAGGCAGGTGCTTGTCTCGTGTCAGTGGCACAGCAGAGTTCAGTGGCAGTTATTGTACCGCCATCATAATCCTTTGCTTGTTCTCCGCAATGTTACACAAACAGCAACAGACCGCTGGGTCCTAACAAGGCTGCTTTGTAATGGCGAAAGACGTCAGAAAATATTAGATTAGTGTGGTAAAGATACAAAGGCAAAGGGATGCAGATAATTAAAATGCTGGCCCACGAGATTGTATTCATTACTATGAGTGAAATCAGATGAACCAAGTCTTAAGTAGCTTGTTTGATCGAGATTATCAAAACCTTTGAAGATTTTAAATACCTGTATTAGTTCACCTCTTAACTTTCTCTTTTCCAAGCTAGATATATTCAAATCATTTAGTCGGTTTTCATAGAATATGTATCTTAGTCCGAGAAACATATTGATAGGTAGATATTGTACACTCTCCATTCTGTCTATGCTTTTTAACAAGTAGGGTGATCAAAGCTTCGCACAGGTTTTTAAGATGGGAACACACCAATGAATTACAAAGAGTGAGGATGATTTTCTAAGACCCTGATTCGAAATCCCTACCTATGAATCCACGATACTTCTCTCTTTTTACTGCTTCTATGCACTGCTTACTTGGTTATCACATGTGGTTTGCCGCTGCGTGGCTTCGTCTCTTAACTCTTCTGAGGCTACCATCTTGTAATCCACTAATGGAATGTGTTTCACAGAACCCTCTGCCATGAGCAATTTCTCTTACTGGTAAGACCGATCTTCCGAGCCCCTATAATTTTCCCAAGACCAACAGGCTCCGCTGGGGCGTTGTCGCATCTTTTCGCGACACCTGGGGATTCAGTTGTATGAGAATTCTAGGGCGTGTGATACTCCTGGTGCGTGGTTACTTGGCCTCGCCCCAGTAGCCTCTGGCAACACACACACACACAACTAGTTCGTCCCAGCTATCGTTTGCCGGTTGTTGGAATTCCGATTTTCATTCGTTATTTACATTTTAGATTCAATTTTATACAGAAACATACCATATACTTCATGCTAATACCTTTTGATGCACTCCTTTAGTCTCAAACATTTGACTGATTATGACAAATATGCTCTACTCTGTTGTATCTCCGTCCAAACACACCTACACACTTACAAGCACGCACACACATACACACGCTAAAACCTTCTCATAGAAGCGCGTCATTTGTCGGTAGAGACATCAAAACTTTTTTTATGAAGCTCAGACATTCAATTCTAGACCCCTTCAGATGGGTCTCTACCAACTTCTGTCTGTAACTGTACGTAGGATGAAGAAGAGCGCGAACTGTTCTATATGAATGACTCGCTAGAAAGTAGAGACTTCTACCTGAACATGTTTACTAAATATGTAAAGGTCTTGAGGGAGCTGAAAGCAAGGAGGAATACTACAAGGGGATCTACACGGAGTCTAAGCTTTGATATGATTCAACTCGAGTACATATAAAATAATGAGAATGTCTCACAGTGGAAGAAGGCCTCAATATGAATACCATTTACCTGAAAATAAGTTGTAAAAATCTCTGAGAGAGAAAGATTTTGGGTTCAACACCGTCCTTAAGCTGTCACCAATGTCCCACCCTCGGGGAATGATTAAGGAGACCAACTGTCTGCTGGCAACTATTTGCATACCATTCAAGTTCATGGATAAGGAAATATTCAGCAAAAGATGTTAACGTCTTGCACAGGCCTAAGATTAGAAAATGCTTCCCAAGATAGGTCACCGCAATCAAAGTAGCACGAAGAGCTACTAGAGAAGGCTACAGGCCTTAAACTTGCCCACTATGAGAAAAGAGTAAAGGGTAACCTGATCACAGTCTGTACGTTTTTGAACCAAACTGATGTCTTAGACAGAAAACAGTTCTTCGAAAAATGTAGGGATATAATAGCCAGAGGACTCAATATAAAGTTAAGCAAGAAGTGTGTTAAGAAAAGATATGAAAACGTACCTTTATGATATAAGAATGACGGATGATTCGAATGAACTGAATGAGGATGGGGTAAATATAGAAAGCATGCAGAGGTCTCAAAGCTTCACGGTAGTAGAAGGTGTTCATGAGGTGTGGTGCCACGAGTGTAAAACCTCCCTGTACTGTACATATAGGTCATTACAGACAGATAATTACGAAAGGCAGATAAGTTTTATTTCTTTTTTTTGTAATCATTTTACCAAAAGTGCTGCCCATGCAAACTTATCAAATTATAAGTTAGTAAGTCGTTTAATCTAAATAATGATTAGTGAACCTCTGTTTTCAGGAAGGAGTTGAATTCATAAACTTGTGGCAGCATTTCTACATGCAGTCTGTTTTATTTATGAAGGACAGACTCTACCTAAACGAAGTGGGAGGTGCACGATTTGGTAGGCTCCTTAGTAAGACATACGTGCGGTTTGGTCAAAAACGCAACCCATGTGTTACAGACCCATCCCCTTCCGTAAGTATCTTTCCAAATAGGTCTTAGTTGAATCTAAAACTAGTTTATGGTAACGTCGAAGTATACGAAATAAAGTCTCAGAGTTAGTGACAATAACGTTAGAAGGAAAATATATGATTGCCATTTCCGAATCTTGGTTAGTTATCAGGAATAGACATTTCCCCGTCGAGTACTCAATTCTAGGGTACACTCCACTTAACAGAGATAGGGGAAACACAGTATTTGCAGAAATTAAAGATAAACTACGTAATAGATTAACAGTGGGACTAGTTTATAGGCTGCCGCACGGACACTATAGGCAGACGAAATATTTTATGACCAGATAGCAGAAATTTGTAATGAATAAGATTTTCTTATAGTGGGAGATTTTAACATACCTGTATCTAAATGGGGAGACTTCCTTTCCAATAGCTCCGGTAGTGTACTCTACCAAGAACTGCTTGATATTGCCCTATCTATTTAGTCGAGAAACCTACTTGCAACAAGAATATCTAAGGTGTTGTTCTAACTACAAATGAGGATCTTGCCACTAATATTGAAGTTGGAGAAAAAGTTTGGTACAAGTGATCACCGACAAATTACTTTCGAGGTCGCTTTCAACTTTGCATGTAACAGTCAAAATGACAATAGCGAAAACATTCCCAATTTTAAACGTGCAAATATTAACGATCTTTGCTTTGCTTTCGACAGCCAAACTTGGGATGATACAGTCAGTGAAAATGAAATGAACGTAACGTGGATTTGCTTCAGAAAAATTTTCAGAGCAGCAGAGGCAACATACGTACAAATATGAGTACGTACCAATGAGTAGTAGACGGTCTAATTCTAAAACGAAACCAAGGTGAAGGAGTGGTGTAATATAAAAGCGCCTGTTGTTTAAGAAAGTAGCTCGTAAGAAACACGGAGAATCCAATAGCCATCATGATAGAGTAAGTTATGTAAACCTGCGTAGAGAAAGTAAGAAAATTATACGACAAAGTAAACGTCAATAAGAAACGTATATTGCTGAAAATAATAAAAAACCTTAGGATTTTACAGTTATATGCAAGAGCCAATAGCTCCATTGATTACGGAAAACGTTGACTTTAAGAAAACGAAGCCATAGCAAAAATATTAGATGACTTGCATCTGTATTTCAGGTCGAAGACACAACCCATGTCCTAAATCCAGTTTCATTGATAAGAGAGGGGAACGTTCTTCAACAAACTGACATAAAACCCGAAGACATACTTTCAGCAATAAACGGTATGAAAATAAATAGAAGAGCAGGCACCGATAATTTCATCCGAGAACAAGGAAAGAGGCGAAAAATGAGATAGTTAAGCCCTTGACTGCCTTTTTCGATTAGTTGCATACTACAGGAAAAGTTCCAGATGTTTGCCAATGTAAAACCGATATTCAAAAAAGGTATTGTTAAGTTACTGCCCGGAAATCATTGTATTATTAGCTCAACGCTTGTAGCTGGAAAACCTACAGAAACCATCATTCGAGGCACAATTGCAAGCCATATAGAGGACCACCAATTAATAAGAGATTCTCAGCATGGTTTTCAACGAAACTATTTATATCTGACAAATCTGCTTGATTTCTTTTAAGATATAATCAACATGTATGACGAAAGTAAAGCAGTTGGTGTTATTTACCTAGCCTTTCAAAAGCTTTCGATAAAGTTCCACAGCAATGATTTCTAGCAAAAATTAAGTCACATGGCATTGATGGGGTCAGAATCGTTAGAAGTTACAAGTGGAGTGCCACACGGATTTTTGCACAATATCAAAATTCGCTGAGGGTACAAAGCAGGAAGATGAATCTACAAGTGAACTATGGCGTCTAGAGATTCAAACTGACATATAGAAACTGATGAAATGGTCTCATTGGTGGAAAATAAAATTTGATATCGACAAGTGCAAAGTATTACATAACGGCAGTAAAAGAGAAAAGACAAGCTACAGCATGAGTTCTGTTGAACTGCAAAAGGTAAATGATATCTGGTGACCTAAAACCACGTAAGTAGTGCACAGAATCAGTGAAAAGAGCAAATTAACTTCTTGCTGTGATCGGTAGAGTTTTCGAATTTACGTCATAGGAAATCATCATAACTTCATACAGCTCGTTGGTTCGTCCACATCTTGAATACTGCGTTCAGTTTTGGTCATCTTACCTAAAAAAAGACATAGGCAGAATGGAGAGAGTACAGCGTCGAGCTACCAATATGATTCCCAGACAGAGAAACAAATCCTACGAGAAGAGATTAAACGATTTGAATCTATTCACCTTAGAAATGAGAATTTTGATGGATGATCTAAGACAAGTATTCAAAAAGATCAAAGGCTTTGATAACCTTGATCTATCAAGTTACATAAGGCATAATTCGTCTGATTTCACTCGTTGTAATGGATACAAATTTGTGGGAAAACGATTTACCTCGAATGAGGAAAAGTACTTTTTCTTTAAGAGGATTGTTTATTTGCTGAACGATTTGCCAAGCTGAGTGGTTGAAAGAAGTACCATAGATACTTTTAAGAACAGACGATAGATAATTTGCTTTAAGTCCACTACTTTCATTATTTGCGCCTACTTAGTCAAAATGACAATCTATAGTTTATTCCTTTGAGTTGTGTGTATGCTATCTAACTTTTCCCACACTATTCTATGAGTGTCTGATGTCCTTCAGTATCACAAGCAGCCCCGAAGGACCCATTGGTCTGTTGCTGTTTATACTTCTTTTTATTCCTTTGTATAACAAATCTATGTGTCTTTTTTTGCTATTTGTTGCAAAGGTGTTTCCAAGTCCTCCAGCAATCTTTTCATGGCTCTGTCATACACATCAGTTGTGCATTTAACGATTTCTAACCTTGCAAGAACGTACTACCTTTTCTATCTGTTCGATGGCGCTGTAAATGTTACGTACGAACGCTTTCATGCGATCGGCTTAAAACTCCTCGGTGGTAGAGACTACAGTCTCTAAAAGCATGATGCGGTTTTGAATATCTGAGAATGCCACAGGAAGTATGCGAAGGAAAACAGATTTATTCCATAAACATAAATCTCTGATGTTGTCAAAAAAGATGAACTTGCTCCCCAGCCACCGGAAAATTCCCCAGCACTGGTGCAAATATAGCAGTGAATATAGCAATCAGAGGCGCAAATGCAGTCACTGGAGCTTGTTACCGAGGCGTAAAGGTCATTAAACCGACAAGAAACACTTCGCTATGCTGAATTCAGTTTCAGTTCCCAGGGGTCTTTCAACCCGTATGTTGGCCCAACAGCATTTGAATGTTAGCATATGGCAGAGAAGGATATGGAAAAGGCGATAAATGTGCGCATGAATGTGTATATCAATGTGTATATGAATAAGGTGATAGAAAATAGGAGAAAGACAAAGCATAAGGTTCGGCCGTGTGACGGTATATGAGTGTGAAATTAATCATTGCTATGGATGAACGAAGATGCAACACGAGTCGCTCTGCTGGATAATGAGGGACGGGACGTTTCATAGAAATAGGTAGATAGATAGAAAATTATATAGATAGATACAGAGATATATAGATAGATAGATAGTTGAGGTATATGAGTGACTGAAAACTGGGAGAATAAAAAGATTCACAGTGGCAAGATGAGAGATTGGCGCAGCTGTGCAGATCAGATTTTCACCACGATAATGACACTGAGGAAAACGTGAGATAGCAAGGAAAATGGAACGGAAATGAAAAATCGTAAGACACATTTGACAGAAATGAGGTCTGGGCTGTCCTGAGGACGTATGGGATGCGTGGTGTGGGGGAGGTAAGCTATCATTCTTGGAAAGTAGTGGGAAGACATGGTAGGTGTTGGGAATGATAAGTGAAGAAATGAGTTGCTCGAGGTTAAAGATGGCTCAAGACAGTGTTTGTTATGTCCCTTAAAAAAGGGATAATGATGATCTTTACAGATGCAGTGGCAAGGATATTCTTGTCTGAAAATGTTAGAAGTATATATTCGGAGTGTTGTTGAATGTTAGGAATAAAACGTATATTGAGGACTGAATCGGTAAGACTACAAGATAATGCCAGCGAGCGTGGGTGAGTGTAGTACTTTAGGTGCTTAGGTGGTGAGAAATTTGGGAGTTTTACTAAAGTGTATCAATTGTCCGGGTGTCAGGGAGGTACAGCATAGATTGACCAATAGAAACATTTTACTTCCGAGATAATGAGGAAAGTGAGTAGATGCTTATCTCAGCTCACCACCGTTCAATGTCATCCATCATGTGATCGGTTAGTGGGAAAAATTCAGTGATACACTAAAATCGATGTTAGAATATGTGAAGAGCGACCGCAATACTGGGACAGGCACTACGTGATTTCTTTGATATTCCAGTACAGGGAAACGCCGCAGGAGGGTACAGGTCCTTCACCATTTGAACTCCCATACAGCACAGTGGTACGAGGGCCAATAACTATCCTGAATGATTAATTGGCTTAGGGAGCAGACAAAGCAGAGACTAGACCAGTGCATCATACCTACGGGACAGATAAAAGAGAATCTGTGAATTATCCCAGGAAGCTCTGAAGGAGTCAGTAAGAAAGGTACAAATATCTATGCCAGGAAAGCTTAACAATAGACATCTAAAGTTGGGATTGAGATATTACTACTGTTGCCGATAGGGGACAACAAACTGTTAATGGATTGGAAGGGACTATTTCTTGTAGTAGGTGAAGTAGGTACAATAAATTACATGATTAAAACAAGACATTCTGCAAAGACCTTTCATGGTAATCTCTTGAAAAAGTAATTACAGAAGAGAGAGTGTAGCACCTTCATTACCCAGGGTGCTCAACTTGGGCACGTGCCTCTGTGAAAGACGACGGCTGGGACGAGCCTCACCGAAGAGACGTCCAGATTGAAGATGATACACGGAGGTCAGGTGAGTTGCTACAGACACCTACTTTTAAGAGTTAGGAGGCTAAAAGCGAATTTCAAGATTTTATAAAAATTCGTAGGGGAATGTGAAGGCTTAAGCAAAGGATTTGTTAAGGAGTTATTCAGATGCTATTACCGAAGTTCTTAGAGGTACCACATTAGGGAAACATGTAATCCATGTTACAGATTCTGACAAATCAAAGTAAGTGTCAGTAAGTGTAATGACTTCTGTATTGTTGCGGTTGGCATTGCTGACCGCGTTGCATTCACAGGCCACCCTGGGTCGAGCGCATAGGTTCGAATCCTAACGGGACATTCGGTCGACAGCCAACCCAGTTGCTCTTCTTCCCCTTAAGGTTGTTCGAAGTACTGGGTAGTTGGCTTAGGCAAGGATATATATAAACAAATCAAACAGCCATTGTGACATGACACGCCCCTGTCGCAGACTAATCTTCACTTGAAACCACTCACTCTTTTCTCTTCTTACTCGAACACACGCCTTACACATTTGATAAAGACTTCTCAGTGCTTCTAACAGCTTTCCTCCCACATCATATGACTACAATGTCTGACGAAAATATAGAGGCTGATATCATCTATTCAGCTTTTCAGACAGCATCCGATAAAGTCTCGCATTAGAGATTACTAGCAAAGGTTGTCACATGGTAGAGATGATGATATACTTAAGTATTGGTTAGAATATTTGATGATTGATTGGAAACAAAGTATAGTGATTAATGGTCAAGCTGAATTGAAAAATGAATCTGAGCAGAAAGTGAGCGTCTTCAGTGACAAAAAACTGACGGACTGGGATCACAAGTGGCAAGTGAATTCTAATATCGATAAATGCAAAGATTTACAGATGGACGGTAAAAACGTTCTAGAAGGCAAGCTACAGTTTGAATTTTGTTGAGCAACAATGATTAATGAAGAAAAAGGCTCAAGTAGAATAATGTCTGATGAGCTACAATCAAGGAAGAAGTGCATAGTAGTAAAAAGGGCAAAGAGAACTCTTCTCTTAGATTCGTAATCAGAACTTTCGAAATTTATGTCACGGCATACTAGTCGTCCCTCTTTACAGTTCACTGGTGTGTCCCTTCTTTGTCTTCAGTTTAGAGAGATTCGGGTTACCTAGATGCTTCCCAGACTGAGAGAAATCTTATGAGAGCCGACTCAACAACTTTATACTTATTACTCTCGTGTGTATGCGCATATATACAGCTCAACCCATGCCAGGTACCCATTCATCGACTAATACCAACAAGATGATGAACAGCTGGGTAGGCTGTGAGCCGACTGACGTTCCCAGGATTCGAGCTCCAGCGGGCCCGTGCATGTTCATTCACCACAAGTGAAAAATTACCGTCGACGAGGCTGCAGCACTGACAATGACCGGAAAGGGAGGAACTTCTCGCTCCAAAGGAGTCTAACATTTCCCTACTTCCGGTTGGAGTGCAGCCTTGAAGCTGCAGGAGCCCCACAACAGATATGTGCATTTACTCATTTTATTCCATTACCATTTGATCTACTGAACCGACTTTTTATTCTTATGGCAGTTTCATGTTATCGTACCAGTCTTTTAGCCGAAGCTCAGGAAGACGTGAAGACTCCGTATGGCAGACAATAGTTCCCTTGTAAGAAGTTACTTTAAGAGTCAAGGGCTTGCTATAATGTGGAGAACCATTGCTATAAGATGTATGTTACTGAGGGTCACCGTATACACGTCGATCCTTCTAGTGTACCTTTTCAGTGCGCTTGTTAAGATACGGGCAATCACTGTCGTCTTCAGATCCAAAGTCAGTATCAAGGTATTTAAACTCCCCTGACTTGCATCTGCGATAAAAAGTCAGCGGGCCCTTTATCGTCCTCTCCGGAATGGAGAGAACGTTGTAGGATGAGTAAAAGATGACCCCTGAAGGTGGCAGTTTTCCCATTACGGCCACGCAATGTCTTCCTCGATCGTCTTTAAGGAATGAGACTCTTCTGTTCGGTATAAATGGAGTGAAATGGTGTCTGGGGAAACCACTGCTTACCTTTAGTAAACCCATATGTTAACCAGGATCTACAATAATTTTTTTTTTCTCATGCACCGAAATTCTGCTCAGGACTCTAAAATATACATTAATATTCTTAATATTCTCAGAGAAATATCAGAGCCTGGTCATGGATCCCTGATGAGAAGAGTAATTACTTGTGCATAAAGCATGAGTCTTTATGGCATAAATTTCTTGATAAAAACGTGGGAATAATATACCTGGCGGGATATGTGAAATTCATGAACCCTAACCACTAAAGGTCATCACAATAATTATTTCGGTATAGGTGTAATATATTACTTGACTTATCTATAGGTGCTTTATCAAAGATATCGTTGAGAAGGACAGCTCACGAGAAGTCACGGGCGACATGATCAATATTCGTGAAAAAGTGATTCGGTCCCAACCTATTCAGTCTCCTTCACTGCGAGGTAAGGAATGGTGGGTGTTATGAAAACGTCCGTAAAAACAGTGCTTCCTCGTTATCCGAGTCAGAAGGAGCAAAGCAGATTTAAAAATTCTATGGCATTCAAAGCGATTCTTTTCTATCCTCCTAAATCCAGTTATATTCCTTAAATTATCAAGCCGCATATCAGAGTAGGGGCAATCGCTCTCTCCTTCAAGCTTCTTGTACACGTCAGTTCTTTCCATTTACCAGAGCTTTCAGAATAACGTCCATAATCCTTCGCTTCAAGACTCGACTTTCAACATCAGTTTTTCACTTCTCACGACAAACCTTACTGAAATTCAGTGCCAGATATATCTTAAATCGTACACACAGCTTCTGTGCTTCAATAGTCTATCTATCCATCTATCTGTCAACCTGTCTCTATCTATCTTTTCAACTGTCAGTCTGTCTGTCTATTTATCTGTCTATCTATCCATCCAGACGCTCCTATTTACTCATCATTTTCTCCTTTCCCACACTTTCCCAAACTCTCTACAGTTTATCACAGCAGACAACAACTGACTCACTTCCCAGGCTACCCTCACCCCCAACCGATCGAACATTTGCTCCTTCCTCCTACATCCTTGCATTCACCTCCCTCTCCATCTCATCCATAAACAAACTTAACAACTATTGTGACATCACAGACCAACCCTTACCTGGAACACCTCACCCTCCTATCTACATACTCGTACACACGCCTTGCTCTCTTCTTATAAAATCTCGTCACTGATTCCAGCACCTTTCTTCTTACACCATATATTCGTAAAGTCTTCCGCAGAGCATCTCCATCAGCCCTATCATAAGCTCTCTCCAGATTCATAATCGCCATATACAAGTCCTTCTGTTCCTCTGTGTATTTCTCGCACACATTTTTCAAAGCAAAAACCTGATCCACTCATCCTCTACCACTCCTGAAGCCACATTGTTACCCCACAATCTGACACTTTATGCATGCCGCCACCCTCTCAGGCTCCACTTTACTATCCAACTTAGTGAAACAAAAGTTTGTATAAATTCTCACTCTCTATGTTCAAATTACTTTAATCTTCACCATAGAATTGAATTTCTAATCTTTAAAGGTCAATGGTTTTCAAAGGAACTTTATCGAGATTAACACTGGAAAGCAGTTTTCTAAACTCTTTTTCTCCACTGAAGAACATCATCCACCGAAGTTTTGTTTAAAGTTATAGTACTTACTGAAAGAATTTTACCCATAAGTCCTATGTGATATAGTAACTGAGAACAATAACATATTATAGCGGTGGTTGACGTTCAAGGACATGAACCATGGATGTTTACAGTCGCCAGCTGTATACCAATATCCGTGTAAGAGATCCTAGTAAATCTCAGTATACTAGCAGGACGACGAGGCAACTCCAGGATCACATCTTTCAACAGAAGGGTCGTTCATATTGCAAGAGCCAGCCACTCAGTCGTCAGTGTACTCTGCCTTTCGAGAACTTGCACAAGCGCAGACTACCGAATATGTGATGTGAACCCGAAAATGCTATGTAGTTATGCCACAAACATGGAACTAAGAACAGCAGAAGTTTTATGCACTTGCCAGGAGAGAATTATAGGGATTTAGTTGGTAGGGAAAAAGTAGGGAACCTGTATATTTCATTAGCCATTTTTTTTTTCCTAATACTTTTTGCTCTTCGTTTTAACAGTTTCTTATTAAATCTATTTCTTCATGTACATCTTTCTTCCTTATATAATTCTATTACGTATATTTAAGTTATGACTGTTTTTAAACAAGTATTGAGCATTTTAACTTTCATTTTTCTTCTTATGTGTAAGCTGTGCTTTTTTTTTTTGAATACTGTGGTCGCTTTATCAACCCGATTATTGACCCTCTTGTAATGTTACTTTCTGTTGTCTAATTCTACACTGCGAGTGAAAAGTCACCTTTGGCGCAGCTGGATCTTTGGGAGTACAGTCTCGTCAAAGACCTTACTTCACCAGTTCTGGGGTATTTTGAGATGAAGAAGATTATATTATGGATGTTCCTGGGCTCCGCCTGTAAGAGGTTAAGCCACGAGTGAAAAGTCACGTTAGCTAGGCTAGAGTCACTTGCTGTTGTAATAGTTCTAAGGGCACTGAAGTTTATCAATATGAAATCGATGTTCAGAATAGGTATGAAGCCACTGTCTGGGATTTATTGTCCAATTAGGTTAACGTCTGTCTTCGGGAAGCTCATGGAAACAATTTTTCAGGGCAAAATTGTGAACCATTTAGCGGACCACCACTTAATAAGAAATTCTCAACATGTTTTTCAATGAAATCAGTCATGT
This sequence comes from Panulirus argus, assembly GCA_038088735.1. NCBI lineage: Eukaryota > Metazoa > Arthropoda > Malacostraca > Decapoda > Palinuridae > Panulirus > Panulirus argus. Next base: position 9,446 of record JAYMFT010300024.1, on the reverse strand, counting down.
CTAACACATCTGCTTAATTTATCATATGATACAGTCAACATGTATGATGCAAGTAAAGCCACTGATGTCAACAATTTAGATTTTCAAAATCCATTCGATAAAGTTACACTGAGTACTGATTAATGGTGAAACCTCACTTTTATTGGACCGGATCTTTCTCATATAAATTTTTGATAATGGGCTACATTGTAAGATACCGAACTTTGCAAACAAATCGACAACAGAAATGGAACGTCAGCAGCTTCAAACTGGCAAAGACAAACTGATATCTGGACTGGGTTCATAGGTAACAAATGAATTAGTTTTATTAACTATAAATACAAAGTTTTACACAATGATTGTAAAATTGAGAAGTTACGGTGTAAGCTCTGTGGAGCTACAATAAATAAGTGAGGAAATAATCTCTGGTGACCTAAAGCTAAGCAAGCAGCGCACAAAATCATTTAAAAAGGGAACAAAATTACACGTTTCATTGACAATATTTTACAGTTTATAAGTGTGTTTCCATCTTGAATATAGCGCTCAGTATTGGTCACCCTACTTGTAAAACGACAGAGAGAATGGAGATCACAGATGATTCCCGGACTGAGAAACAAAAGCTATGAAAGCTTGCTAAACGAGTAAGAACTATCTACCTTAGAAAAGAGAGAGGGAAGAGGTGATTAATACAAGTATTCAATATTAACAAAGGCTTCGATAATCTTGAGCCAGCAAGCAACGTACGGAGGGGCTGAGTCATCTGATTTCACTCTTAGTAATGTTTACGAACACGTGGGACCACGAATTAACTCGAATAAGGGGAAGCAATTTTTCTTCAACAGAGATAGTAGCAAATGGATTAATTTACCAATAAGAGTAGTTAGAAAAGTACTGTAGATACGTTTACGAAGAGACTTGATTTACATTTTCCTTTAAGTCCACAACTGCCATTAGTTGCGCTTCCTTAGCTACAGGAAAAGTTTTCGGGTTTTTGTCTTAACATAAGTATGCTTTGCTTTTACTCTTACCCCACTAATAACCCACAACCATAGACAGCCTTGGAAGGACCCAGTGGTCTGTTGAGTTTTGAATTCTTTTGTATTCCTTTTGTATCCCTTTGTATATTATCTGGATAAACGGAGAAGCAAGAAAAAACATCAAAAACCAGTTTGATTGAAATTATCTAATACAAAACGAAAAACTATCTCCAAAACAGTACAAGAAATTATAGCACTTGTTCTATATCCGAAGGCACACGAAGCATCGTGTTGTGTAACATGGATTTGAGTGCTTTTCATAGGAAATGGTTATAATGATATCAAGTTATTTTCAGCATAAACTGTCAGTTATCTCACTATTTTACCGATGTAGGAGGATGCAGCACAAGTTAAGATGTTCTTTTCACAGCTGAGTGAGGAGGGATGTAGAGCCTACGAGCGTCCTGCTCGAATGAACAAGCGATCGTCCGTTCGTGTTTCGAAGGTTCGTAACTGACGACGGACGGCTGCAGGTCAGCTGGCATGCGCCCCTTACACGAAAAAAGACCGATCTAAAACAAGTTTAAAGGCACAAATCTAAAATCAAGTAAGGATAGTAATATTAAACTTACTTGAAATATTTTGAAGAATTTCTCGAATCTTGAAAATCATTTCCAGATATGGTAGCCTAATGATAAATCAACAACTGTTGGAATACATTGTTAAGGATAATGCTTACTGTTTAGAATTTTACTCATAATCTTATTAAATAGTTTACCAGTACATTTTTATGTTGGCTGTGAAATATCTTTTCAAGAATATGATCTCATTATGATAATAGGTAAAGTTATCTTGGACAGTCTACACAATAACATGCTCTATTTTCACAGTAATGGTTATTTTGTAGTAATGGAAAAAATATTTCCGTGTTTGTAGTTTCATTTACTGCAAAACACATTTAATGATTCAATATTTATTGAAAAGGTTTAACTTCAAACCATTCAGGATACCACGTTCAAGCCTCGTCGTAAAAATCATAGCAAACCTTCGAGAGTATTTGGCATAATTCCTATACCTCTCTAATTCAAAGATTTTTTTCCGCCGCACCTTCATCATACAGACATTGGTCCTGAGTGAGAGAACTCTCTATCTTAACAAAGGAACACTCAGGAATTCAAACAGCTTCAGACCACTGGGTCCCTTCAAAGGCTATTTTTTGTGATATAGGAGGATATCTGAATACCGTAAATCAGTCTGGTAAGAAAGGAAAGTCATACAGATATTGCAAAGAGTAAAATACAGTAAACTCTTCGTGTGACTAAGGAGACGCAAATAATGTTAATCGTGGTGTTTGTATACCGTGTAATCACAGACGCCAAAAAATTGTTATGTCTTCTCTCAGCACCAGTGTTTTTTTTTTTTTGTGTTATCTTTCCCAATTAGAGGCCATCCCAGTGCTCTGGCGCTCCTCCTCATTTTCTTCCCTGAGCGCAAACATCATCCCATTACAAGGTATCATCAGCATTATTTAGGCGAACACCATTATCAACGTCAGACGAGGTACAGACCGTATTGCATCACGGCAGCCTAAACCGCTGTACCGGTGTTTGGTGAGTAATATCACTAGATGGTTATGTTATAGGTGTGGATATGGCGGTGTGCCAACCGTAAATCTCACTATTATATATTCAGTAGCTCTGTTAATGAGACAAGAGTAGCGGAGGTGGTGGGGAGGAGGTTAGACTTACGAAGAAAGATAATGCTGGGTAATCTAGAACACCAACAACATTATCAGGTTCCCCCTCGAGTATGATATCATCACACGCCAATATGGCATTCCATCACTTTCAGTTTCTGAAAAATCCTTATTCGAGAATGCCATTTCCTAAGATTTTTTTTTTTTTTTTGTCTTTATCAGGTGTCGTAGTGTCATGCGTAGTTTGGCAGGCGCATGAGGTGATGAATTTCGAAATGATCAATACAACTTGTGTTGACTGGGTAGGGTTGGTAAGTGTAAATGTGAGACAAATTTTCCAGATAATGCTGGTAGCCCCACTTTATGTTACTTCCATCAAAATATGAAATCAGTATAACATTTATTACGGCAAATGACAGGAAATCTCGTTAGCAAACTATATACAAAAATATGTGGGAACAATGGTCATTTCTCAAAATCCTTCGTCCGTTTTGTCGTACTGTTTCACACAAAAAGTGATAAGATACTTTTTTTACCGTGTGTATAATTCGATGTCCAGAGAACCAACTTATTCTAGTTGTCGGGAACAGCCAGGTTAGGTATTTGGATAGGGCTTTTTGTGATAAGGATAGAAAAAATCGGATGAGAGTGTGTTACCCTGGGGCGGGGATGGGTGATGTAGTAGACAGGCTGGACGACATCTTGTCTGTAAGTCGGGTCAAACCAATTATCTGCCTGAGTGCAGGGAGCAGTGATGGCGCCAAATGTAGGAGTGAGGGGATGTTAGCCAAGCACAGAGAGGCCATAGCTAAGATTAGGCAAAAGGAAAGGATCCTATCGTCCTGCCGAGGAGTGGCTCTCTCGGGCAATTGGTGCCAACTCGAGGTTGGCGTCATATTGCATGGGGAGGGGCGTCCCCTTCTATGGCAGGGTTTCTATGTGTGCTTGGGATGGGGTACATTTATCTAGGATGGGAGTTGTTCAGTTTGCTAGGTGTTTGGAGAGGGTGGTTCCAGGGGTGTCTTTTTTACGTCATATGGTTTGGATTAAGGAACGAGGGTCAGGGGTCAGGGACATAAATGCCAAGAAAAGCCTAGTCAAGGAGGTATTAGGAAATACAAGAAAAGAAAGGGAGGTAATGTCGGAATTTATAAAGGATTTAATGTATACTATACAAATTTAGGAGTTTAAGAAATAAGATAGATCATTTGAGGGCGATAGATAGCACCGAATCTATAGATATTGCATGTTTAACTGAAACGTGGATGAAATTAACAGACAGAGATCTGTTGTCAGAGCTTTCCATGAATGGATACAAGCTTTACACGACTGATAGGAAGGATAGGAGAGGAGGTTTGGTAGCACTTTATATTCGGGATGATAATAAAAGCTGCGACAGGAGTGACATTAAAGTAACAAAAATTGCAGAAACGATTTGGGTTGAAATAGATGAAAACAATGGAAGGTTATTATTAAGAGTACTTTACAGACCCCCAGATTAGATAGTCTGACGGGGGAATTTTTATGGGACGAAATTAGGAAAGCTTGTGATCAAAATGTATGTATTCTAGGTGACTTCAGCTTCAGTACAATTTACTGGGAAGATAATACAGATGTTGAGTCAGAGGAATTTATGGAGACAGTCCAAGATTGTTTTCTAACAAAGCACATTTCCGAGGCGACTATGGGTGATAACATTTTGAATTTGTTACTGACAAATGCAAACAGCCTTATAGATGAAGTTGAGGTGGGAGAACAGTTAGATAATAGTAACCACAAGGAAATAAGATTCAGTATAATGAAGGATGTGAATAGGAAGGAGAATAAAATGTTCGTTCCCGACTTTCATAAGGCCAACTTTGCGGGGCTGTGTGGATACCTTGCTTGTGTAAATTGGGTGGGACTAAAAGAAGTTAGGGTGAGGTCAGACGGTGTGGAGTCAGGTCGCTCAGGTGACTCAGATCAGCTTAGCGTTAGTGTCAGGTCAAGTGTGGGTGATGCATGGGAAGACCATTAATAGCGTGGAAGTTTCCGGAGAAAGGTTCCAGGTAACAATCAAAAGGGGACAAGAACTGAATATTCCATATAGGCAATATAGGACGAACAATAATGACCCAAAATGGCTAGATAATAGAATGAAACACCTTATAGGGCACAAGAAGAGCTTGTACAAGGTAAAAAGGGGAAACACAGTTTAGTGATCAATTAATGCAAATTAAGAGAATGGCAAAATCAGAGATCAGGAAGGCCATGAGAAATTACGCAATTAAAATAGCTAACGAAGCAAAAAACAATGCCAAGGTATTTTTTTTTCAAATGTACAGAACGAAGGTTAAGGAGAAAAGTGGGTCTTTTAAATCGCATTCTGGTAAATTAGATGATAGTGAGACTGAAATGTGTGAAGTTTTGAATAATCACTTCATATCAGTATTTACGGAGGAGGAGAATACAAACATTCCGGTTCCACAGCAAATTTACAGGAGAGACGAAAGCGGGAGGCTATGCGATATAGAAATAAATCAATTTGATATTCTTAGACAAATAAAACGATCAAAAGTAAAGAAGAGTCCTGGGCCAGAAAATGTTTATGCGAGGGTCCTGAAAGAATTTAAGGAGGAAGTAAGTGTTCCGCTCTTAGATATGTTTAAACTGTCTCTAGAATCAGGCGTAGTCCCTAAGCAATGGAGGAGAGCAATGTTGTTTCCATTTCTAAGAAAGGGGATAGATCCATTGCTTCTAAGTATCGTCCAATCAGCTTAGCATCTATTGTGGGAAAATTTCTTGAATCAATGATGGCGGACGAAATACGGGAACACTTGGAGAAACATAATCTTATTAAGGATTCACAACATGGGTTTACAAAAGGGTAGTCATGTCTCAGTAACTTCTCCTTCTTTAACAAAGTATATGAAACTGTTGATCAGGGCAAGAATTATGATATTGTATACTTAGACTTAAGCAAGGCTTTTGACAGTGTGCCTCGTGAGAGTCTGCTCAGAAAGATAGCGGCGCACGGCATTCGGGGTTGTGAATTCAATTGGATTAGGGCGTGGCTCATTGACAGAGAACAGAGGGTATGCATCGACGTAGTTACATCGGACTGAGGCAAGGTAGCCAGTGGTGTTCCTCAGAGGTCAGTCTTGGGACCGCACTTGTTCGTTATATATATATTAATGAGTTGGATATGGGAATAACCAGCGACTTAAATGAATTTGCCGATGATGCAAAAATAGGGGCTTGGATAGACTATCAGAGTGGGCAGGTATATGGAAAATGGAATTCAATTAGAATAGATGCAAAACACTTTATGTTGGTAAAGACAAGAACACTAATTACAAACTGGACAATATTACTGTTGGTGAAACAGAATGCGAAAGAGATATAGGAGTATTGGTGAGCAAATATCTTAAATCGCGGCAACAATGAATTACAGTGCGTAATAAGGCTAATAGGATATTGGAGTTCATTAACAGGAATGTTGGCAATAAAACTCCTAAAGTATTATTGTAAATTTATCTTTCTTTGGTGAGATCACATTTGGATTATGCGGCACAGTTTTGGGCTCCATACTATGCAGTTGATATAGATTGTTTAGAGAGTACAAAGGAGAATAATAATCTCACTTGTGAAGAAAGGTTAAAAAGGCTTAATCTACACTCACTTAAGAGGAGATGGGGGCTAGAGGGGATATGATTGAAGTTTATAAATGGGTTAAGGGTATTAATAAAGGTAACATGAATAAAGTTCTTAGAATGGCGCCATCAGAGAGAACAAGAAATAATGGATTTAGAGTAGACAAAATTGATTCAGGTTAGATCTAGTTAAATACTGGTTCGATAATAGGGTAGCAGACTGATGGAATAAGTTGCCAGATACAGTAGTGGAAGCTAGGTCTATAGGTAGCTTTAAACGAAGGTTGAATGTGTTAATGGGATTAGTCGATTGGTTGTAGGGTGGACAGACTCAGGACCTGCCTAACATGGGCCAATAGGCCTCTTGCAGTGTCCTCACTTCTTATGTTCTTAATCTTAAGTTGGTTACATTGTGACAAGATGCTTTGCTGAACCTCAACATCAGTGGCATTTGCTTTCATTTTACCAAATAAATAAGTCTAGTTACAAGGAGTTAGGTGAGACATTGCAGCAATACCTTCGTTAATTTCTCTTCTAAGTTTAATTTTCACACAGTTTTTATGACGAGCATGTTTCTCTGGTCATTCTTTATAGCATCAGAATACAAAAATTCTCTCCATACCTACATCTTAGAAGAGAAAAATACCTAATACTGAAATACCCACGTTTGATTTGGGCTACTTTACCATCAGCAGATATTTCGTGTCTTCCATCATAAGCTAATATATTACCTATTCAAGGCTGGAGGTTATATGGCGTGTAAAAATTATTACAAGGGCGCTTGGATGAGTCCTCCAGGATGGTATGGTCTCTTCTACTTCTAACCTTATTCACTCTTATGCTGATGATTCCTCTTTACATACTTAAACTCACTTTCCCTCCCTTTCTTCTAAAACTCGTTTTTTTCTTTTTTTTTTCTCGAACTGAACATATGATCTACCTCATCTCGGACATGTACAGCATCTCAGAATGGAGGTGCAGTAATCCTAACCAAATTTCATAGTACTAAAACGAAATTTCTTTCTATTTCTCTACCTAAGTGTCATTCATATCCCTCTGTTCAATTCTAGAACACTACAATTCAGTCCTGTAAAAATTTTTACGTGTTGGGCGTAAACATTCTTCCACTCTGTCTTGGAAACTCCACATAACATCATAAAGTCTGCTTCCAATAATCTGTGTTGTGCAGGTGCGGAAATAAATTTTCTCGAAAACAACTACATCAGTCTCGAAGGTTCTGCTCGTCCTAGTATGAAATACTGCTCACGTTGTTTCTTCTTACACCTCTCTATAATCCAGATTGAAAACAAAAGCATTCCATCTCATTAATTCTCCTGGAATCAGCCCTCTGTATGCCGTGATGTTTTTGCTGCTGCTGCTCTCTGTCTCTGTTCTACAGGTATTATTTTGGCCACATTTTTCGTGAGCTGTCTGCTTGTGTCGCCACCCCCAGATCTTGGACCCTAGCTGCTACATCCCACAGTTTCTGTGTGGAGACTGGCCGATCGAGCACTGACCGTTATGATACCTTCTTCCCTTTTACAGATAATCTGCGGAATTTTTATCCTCCTCTTGTCTTACCTTCTACCTATAACCTTTTAATCTTTAAAAGTCAGCTCAATAAACACCTGTGGAGCCCTGACTAATATACAGTGTCTTTTTCTCTCACCTTACTTCTCTCATCCGAGATGGCTTAGACTAGGGGTATGCTTTGCCCGTGCCTTGTGGGTGGTTATACGAAGAAAGGAAATGTATTCCGTAGGGCAGACGATACGCTGGTCCAGAAGGTATATAACAGCACAGTAAATGGTACGAGGGGATGTAGACAGTATAGGAGGTGGATAGATCTACTGAGAAAATAGATTAGGGTTGGAGATGTTTTAGAGGAAGATGCTAAGTAACTATTAGGAATCAGATAGAATGGATGCATTTTGTGCATGGAAGTAGTGAGAACTGAGAGAGAGGTCTCACTTGAGAAATGAACATAGTGTGTACAAAGTAAAAAAAGATTTAAAACTTTTATGTAAGTGTGAAAGTCCATGTTTCCTTTTAACTCATTGGGCATGGGTTGAGGATGTGTGTGAGGGAGGACATACCTGTCCCACTCTGTGAAACTAGGACTGAAGCAGTGATAGGATATAGAAAGACAGATTCCCAAAAAACATTAGATGATTTACTGATTGGATTCACAACACAGGATGAATACAAGAGTATACTCTGCATCTCGCATGACCATTAATGTTATCCTAGGGGCAGCCTCAGATTAACTCCACCTACCACCTCTTCATATTTTTCAAATAAGAATCTTACAGCATTAACCATCAAGAAAAATGATGTTTCATTGTCAGATGCAATGGGAACGACTGGTGTTCAACTTGAAGATATCATCAAGGAGCTGAGGCATAAGAGTGGTTCTCAGGAAACCTTCAAAAGAAAAAATAATTCGTCTAGAGATGGCAGCATATTCCATGAGACTGATATGCAAAAATAAAGATATATGAGACTCTAAAGCTGGGGTCTTTAACCTTTCTATGTAAGTGGACCGCGCACAGACACCTAGTTGTGTCTGTAGACATATATCTAGCATATATCCAATATCATATCGGGTTTGATATTACAACTAATAACAGTTAATATCACCCAAACCTTTATTGAAGATAGCACAGAAGGAAAATCTTATTTATTCATTTATTTCTATCCTTCTATGGACCACTGGGAAATGGACTATGGGCCACCAGTGGGCCGTGGACCACAGGTTAAGAACCCTTGCTCCCGAGGAGCTAGCTGCTGCTGCTGCCTGTTGTTGGTCTTCAACATGAAAGCTTAAGCTTTATTCGTCACTATCCAATACTGGCTCTGGTACGACCTCTCATTCTTTGTCTGAGAATCTAAGGAAGAGGGAGGGAGGGAAAGGTCACCCGGATGCTCTCCCTGACACAGACTTTATCTGCTTCACTTTCTGAACGACAATAAAGTGGGGCACCGGTGGAAGAAGGAGGATCTCCGATTGGAACGAGAAGTGTGAGTTATCTATAATTTCCGTCTAAGGATGTCGCCTCAGTGTATCCAGTCCCACTCAAAACGACAAAACCTGAAAGAAAAGGTGATTTTTATAAACCCTTCATACATCATTCTTCAAGAGGGATATTCTTATAGGAATAT
>JAYMFT010300013.1:0-10256 GCA_038088735.1 Panulirus argus | reverse complement strand
TGTGAGAGAGAGAGAGAGAGAACTACTACTAGACATTGTTTGCTAATCCCCCTTCTACACATACCCTTCCTAGGATTGCTGCAACTATCAGCGGTGGGAGTGGAAAATCGTGTAAGCTGAAGAGCACCGGATTAACGTGTTGGGTAAGCTCAGGTGGATGGCGTGTGGATGATGTAATGGATGAAGTCTGAGGCGCGGGTGCAGTACGGGAACAACCAAGGTGAATCCGACAGTCTGGGTGGATGACGCGGGTTGAGTAGATCGAATGGAGTCAGTCAGTCAGCTGGATGGATGGATGAGTGGAGAGGATGGCTGGAACCTGAACGGGACATGATGGATGAATGACATGGCGGATGTCAGCGGAGAGCCAGGTGCCCCAAAGACGCATCCTCCCTTCAACGTCTTCTGTTAGGCATCAAACGCACGAATCGAAATATAAAGAAATGACTATTTTTCGGAAGACAGATGGAACGGTCAGCCGAGACAACGCTTCCGGACAGGACAACGAGGCGACAGAGACACCTTCCTATGGTTATGACAGAGAGGAGGTGACAGTGAGGAACGAGGAGACAGTGAGGAACGAGGAGACAGTGAGGAAGAGAAGGATAAACACGGGGGCGAGACGAGGAAGTCTGAGTAATAACCAATCAGCTAAGGAGATAAAGGAAATGCCAACAGGGGGCGGCGGCTGGGGCGTCTGGGGCGGGGCGGGGCGCGGCTGGGGAATCCTCGAGCCAGAAAGAAGATCTCGCCCCAGCTGTTCGCAGATGTTTTGCTGGGAAAGCAATTTTCACGTTTCTTTTCCTCGGGAGCGGACGGAAATTAACTGCTGATGATCCAGAAACACTTAAAGGAGAACAAGAATTGGCAAAACTAATGAAGGGCGGTCCGTCTCCTGGCTGGTAATTATGAGGCGGGAATGAGAAAAGTATCCTACGAGTTGTGAATGAGGGGCGATTATTCTCAAAAAAAAAGATTTACCCGTGAGTTAGGAGTGAGATGAAGCCCCCGAGATGAGTCCTGACAGGGTGGAGAGTGAGACTGTAAAAGATATATGTGTGTGTGTGTGTGGACTGGTGGGAAGGCAAATCAAGAACACAGGTTCGAATGTAAAAGGCTTCTTAGAGGAACTCTGCAGCATGAGTGTGTGAGCAAGATATCCTAACGTCCTTATTATAGTGTGTCTAGGGCAACTCATTGAGTGTGTAAGTCCATCGAACAATCCTTTTAGGGGGAACTAAAGTGTGTGGGGCTACTTTGTGATACGCGCTACTGGGGAAACCAGTGGGAAGGCACCGTAGGACAGTATTTCTGGAGATGCTAAGTAAAGAGGGTTCGCCTTGGGAGGCAAGACTCTCTGAGGTATCCTGTGCGTATGGACCGCTGCTGACAGTATGTCTTGGGAGGTGAGGCACGGCGTGGGGCACATTTTATCATATTTTGGTGGGGAGCGAGCCTCGGATCGTTCTTGGGCTGAGAATCACACTTGGAAGGCTTAGGGCTGGTGAGGAATCCAGGGAAAGCAGACACACCCTCATGGTAACGCCCATGGCAACCTGGGAGTCATACCATGAACAACCTAGGGAGTAAAAACGAAGAGCAGGTCTGAGTGGGTCGAGTAGTCCCACCCGATGTTATGTTGGGAGGTAAGGAGGGAGGGAGAGAGAGAGAGAGAGAGAGAGACAGCGGGGCTCCTCTGGAAGTAACAATGAGTACCTTGTGACCTTACGCAGGACCCCTACATTAGAATAAGCCTGGGCTACCTCCATAGAGAGAGCAAAAGGGGGGGGGGGAGGTGAGGGAGGGAGGGAGGGAGGGAGGGGAAGGATAGGGGGGCGCTAACCCTCAAGATGGTGTAAAGTACTATGCTGCTGACGAGGCAGACTGAAAGGGAGCGAGTTGGGAGCCCTCGAGGCATGGGCGCGCGCAGACCTCCCCACCCCCCACACACACACACATACACACACACATTACGGGGCTTCCTGCCCATGCACTCAGACGTCTGTCTTCAGACTACAGCGGCTCCTTGCCTTCTCTTCCTCTTCCTCGTCCTCCTCCTCGCTCCGGCAATTCATAATCATATATATATATATATTACATCATAATGCATCACGTCTCAGCATGCTATCGCCTCCTCCTCCTCCTCCTCAGGTGGCGCTAATACACCATCCAGCGTATAATAATGTTGGCGCACAAGCATCATTAAAAAGTCTCTCGGCATAAAACATTACACCGTTACGCTAAATAATCACGAAGGATCATAATAACTCACACGTCGAGTTACATTTTTAAGTTACGACGAGCCTTAGTGTACCGAGAGGCTGGTCGAAGTAAAGCTGCTGCTGCTGCACACACACACACACACACACACACACAAACTTACACAAGACACCTGTTTTTGCCCACTAATGAGGGAGTGCACAGCCAAGGTAATAAATCATGAGGCCCTCCCACTCATGTTGTGCTTGCCTCGCTGCCTCGCCAGGTGTGCCCTCCCTGGCTTACTACTACCGCAGGTGGTGTGTTACATTCTGTTCCGGGTGTGTGTGTGTGTGTGTGTGTGTGTGTGTGTGTGTGTGTGTGTGTGTGTGTGTGTGTATACGTCTCGTAACCGTGTATAGCCACTACAGCTACAGGTTGAGCACGACGGTACGATGCCTCAGCACGAAAGGACGACTCACGAACACGACGGTACAATCGCAGAGCTCGAGGGTACGGTACTTGAGCACGACGGTACTCGAGCACGAAGGGTACGGGAGAACCCTCGCGTTCGATGGTACTTGGGTATGACCTCTGACCTCCCGGTCATACCATAAGATCGTGCTCAGGCTGTGAACACCGCACTGTGCGTGCTGTGCACAGTAACTGCCCTCACAGCAGTAACTACGCAGCAGCACCAAGAAGGGCTAAAGCTAGGCAGAAACTGGAGCTGGTACGAGTGAGAAAGGCTAGGAGGGAGAGAGAGAGAGAGAGAGAGAGAGAGAGAGAGAGAGAGAGAGAGGTGGGTGGGAGAAGAGCCCAGTGTACATCGACCAGCCTCGAAGGGCCTGACAGCAGGCCTACTACCGGAGCCGGGATTCGAACCTATGATGGCTTGTGCCTGGGCTGCCCATGAGTGCTCCACCGTCAGTCCATATTTGCATATATGTTAATCTATAATCACCCCAGGACCAACGTCCAAGAGAGCCCTGGTTTCATCCGGTATCTAATTCTAAGAGACTTATGCAACCCAAGATTGCGCTCCTTCCTGTAGCAGGGAAATGTGAATTCCTTTGGAGTGAGAAGTCCTCTGACGAGACTCTGTAGTCCCAGTGACAACAGCCTCGCCAAAAGGTGACTTTCCACTCTCGTTGGAACCGCAAGGAACTTAGATCAACTAGATGGATCAACCAGATGGATTAACTAGAATGAATTTGAATAACCCAGTTAGTTAGGTTCCTTGAACGGGCTACATGGAGATGATTTACTGTCTGGTGCAGGGGAGGTGTGTTGGCCAGGGTGTCTGCAGGGATTTGCGCGTGAAAGCATTGCCGCTTGGAGGAGGGTGGAGGATCGAGGTACCCTCAGGGCATTAAGCTTGAAGGACCTATTTAAGCTCCCAGGAACGAACACGTGCGAGTACTTGAAAAGGTCGAACACGTGGGAGTACTTGAGGACGGACAATACATGCAAGAGAGTAAGTAAGGGGGTTCATAGATAGACGTATGTAAGGAATGGCTAAACATTTACGGGTAGGGATGGACGTATGATGGGACGGATGCATTAATGGGATGGAAGGGAGGGAGAGAGGGAGGGAGGGTGGGAGGATGAACAACACACAGACAGAGGAACCGCTCGTAGGAACACAGAAGCGTGGAGTGAGGAACAGGTGGAGAGAGAAAGACAGAAGTGTTGACAGAACTGTCGCTAGAAGGGATGGTTGATAGACAGGAACCTAAGGAGGTCGTGGACACACAGGGGCGTGGGCTGGGAATAGGGACGCTGAAGAGATGGGGACTGAGGGAGGGGACACAGAGGGAGAGGACGCCGGAGGGCTGGACATTGGAGGTGTGGACATTTGAAGGGATAGCCGCTGGAGGAGTTGGACGCCAGGAGGAAGGAACGTTGGAGGGATTGAACGCTGAAGTGGTGGACGCTGGCGAGATGGACACCTGGAGATCAGGGGAGGAAGCTGAGGGACAGACGCTGGAGGAACGTCGGGCCTGACAATCTATGGAGACCTTGAAGATCGGACGCATAGGAGACACGGAGACCGAGGAAGAATGACTGACGCTCATCTCGCGTGTCTAAGTGACACTTTACGCTGACGTTGAGGGGTGTTGATGATCCAACACTTGGAGGAGGAGGAGAGCATGGAAATAAAACAGCAGCGTGGGATGACATGGCTTGTGTGGAAGGAGGTGGCCACATTGAAGGTGGTAGCCCGAAAAAGGGGAGCATGTCGGAGGTTCGAAAGTAGATGATAAAGATGGCCACAAAATATATGTCTGTTTACGTTCTTCTCTCTCTGTCTCTGTCTCTCTTATTCCACGTGTTTGCTTCTTGTCCCGCTCTGTTTACATCTTGTTTGCCCGTAATGCATCCTTAATTGTAATGGACGGTTTTTCACGGTCGTTTCCTCTGCATCTTTTATTTTTCTCATTTACGTTGGCCATTGAAACAGCGTAGCAAAATCTGACTCTAAGGTTAGGTCATCTGAAAACGATTTGCTTTGGCCATATTCACTCAGGAATAGCTATGACCCCTGAAAGATTTTTTTTTCTTCTCTCTCTCACGTTAAAAGGTAAAACTGCATCTTCTTATTTAGGTAAGGAATGCTGTAAAATCCTTTGAAATCTTGTACAAGGACTAGGTTAGCTCAGGTCAGCCTGTGTTGGGTCAGTGGCTCACCAAGACCAGTGGAGAACTTGTACAAGGACTGGGTCAAGTCGGGTCAGTTGGCTCATCGCAGAGACTTTCAGAGTTGACCTCATTGCTAACAGGGTCAGTGTATGTGCTTGAAGGCTGCCATACCAACGCCAAGAATGAGAGAGATGAAGAGATTCGGAGACTGAGAGACCGCTTTAAGTTGGAGATGTGGAGATGTATCTTATGTAGAATGAGGAATTTGTTCAGCAGACAAGGAATGAGATATATGATGAGAGAATGACTACAAGGAATGAGATACGTATGGTAGCGGCTAAAGTAAGTACAGAACCTGTTGTAGAAGAACAAGTACGATTCCTGCCGTTGTAGAAGGTCACTTGTATCCAGAATCAGGCATGTTAGACACTTGTTCTACTAGGGAAACCTGTTTTTGGGCCCGGGTACGTCAAGTCCTACCTGTAGAACAAATAGATATGTTCAATACCTGCTCGCTAGAGGAATGTCCCGTCCAGTGCAGCACCTCTTGTAGGTCAAGAATGTCCGGCGCCTTATGTAGAAAGGAGACATATGCAACAGGTGTCGAAAGAGCTGTGGCATGTGGGACACCTGTTTACGTCCGGTACCTTCTGAATACCACAGGCATCCACCACCACCTGTTGCACAAGGGAGTGTATGCAGCCACCACCTGTCAAAAGAGGGAGGAATCTTTTAGCATTCAAAGTGGATGCAATATACGCATACTTATGTATACATATCACAGCAGTTTTGTTTTCCTAAAACCAAATACATCATCTCTACATCATCTCGTGCTACGTTATGAATATGTAGATGGACCCGTCTGGCAGAGAAGCATCTGTGTCAGTATCTATACAGTCAGAGGCAAGTTCAGCTGACGGTTGTGGAAGTATAATGTCTATGTACGTCCAAGAGACCGCCTTGCGGGTCAATTATAGCTACCACGTGTTGAGCCAATGAAGGAGCTGTTGATGCCTATCGGCGAGGAATGCCGTCGAAGTGAGGATACAGTCATTACTTGTTGTGCAGGGAGAGAGAGAGAGAGAGAGAGGGAGGGAGGCCTGGCGAGGCAACGCCGGGCACTTGGGGGATCTGGGACATGTGGCAGACGGAGGCGGTGAATGACAAGACCCCTACCTTAGCGACAGAGACCCCAGATCTCTCCCCCCCCCCCCCAACCTCCCAACTCCTCTTCACGGCTTACTATATCAAGGACACGGGCCACCAGGTCCTTCGACCGCTATTGTCCTGGGGGGGGGATAAGGCGGGTTGCTTACTGTTTATATCTGGGCGTTGACTCGCCTGGTGGTGGTGAGGAGGAGGAGGAGGAGGAAGAGGGGTGGGGGTGGGGTGGGGTGTCGTTCGTGACACTGGGGTGGGTAGGGTGCGTGCTGGACTTATATGGTGACAGTGATACCGTTGATGGTGACTGTGATCGTAGTGAAGATGGAAGAGGTAATGGAAGGGGTGAAGATGATGGTCTTGATAAAGATGTAGAGGGGGTGTCAGGATGATGAAGTGCCCCTAGTTTTGAATTGTGTGATGATAGTGGTGATAACGACAGTGATGTTGATCTTGATCTAGTGATATGATATTTGTGTGGTGTTGGTGAGCTGATTCCGTCCTGGTGGTGGCTCTAGTGGTGGTGGTGGTGGTGGTGGTAGTAGTAGTAGTAGTAGTAGTAGTAGTGGTAGGAGTGGTAGTAATAGTAGTAGTAGTAGTAGTAGTAGTAGCAGCAGTAGCAGTAGTAGTAATAATGCCAGTAGTAGCATTATAGTAGAAATAGCTATTGTAGCAGTAGTAGTAGTAGTAGTAGTAGTAGTAGTAGCAGTAGTAGTAGTATTGCTAACAATAGTATAAATGTTGATTTTGATTGTGTTTCTTGCTGAAAAATTCTTACCTATTCCATGAATTCGTGTCCTTTCTCGCCAGCCGGACAAGTCCGATCTCTACAGTCTTATACAATCGACAAATTAAACCTCAGACCCACTAACTAACAGCTTGATCTACATACCGCCTTAAACAGCTGAAAAAAACTAACTCTCACTTTCTCTTACAAACTATTACCCTGCCACCCACACTCGAACTTGCCCCCACCCCCTCACAGAACAACTAAACCTCCACAGTTTCTTTAGATAAACTGATTCTCAAGGAATGTCACTTACAGATATGTTAACACTCAAAGTCTCTTGAATGCAAGAGCAACTCCCTTGTAATAATTCCTTGAAAACCAAGAGCCCGATCTTCGCCCTCACTCTCACTCTCTCTCTACATACAATAACTCTCACACCCTCTTGACAACTATATCTTGACAGTCACTATTCTAGGCGCATAAGATGATCACGTTTCCAATGACATTTTCAAACGTCTCTCTCTCTCTCTCTCTCTCTCGTGTTAAGCAATTTCCCACGGGTCCACATCGACGTAGAGAGGACGTAAACTGCTCAAAATAAATGAATGAAGACGTCCAATATATATGAAAGAAGCCATATAAAAGGCAATCGAGAAGACCCAAATATAACAAATAACTTCCACGTAAATTAAAAAAAAAAATATACAAGGTACATAAGAACGCAATAGCGAAAAAGATCTTTCGCGCAAAATGTACAGCTTTTAAAAGAGGAGTCAGACTTCAGCAACAGAGAGAGCAAGCAAAACTGCAGAGGAGGAGACTCTGTTATGGTGCCAGTTGGGAGTGCTTAACAATAGGGGCAAAAATAGCCTCGCACCCTAGTGACGTCCGCACAGGACGCAGAAAATAAACCATCTTGTAAACATGTGTGTTGAAGGTGGCAGAGGAGGAGGAGGAGGAGGCGTGGCGGTGATCATCCGCGTGATTTCTTGCGGGAGGTGAGGTACGTGAGGTTCAGATCCGTGTGTGTGCACACACACACACACACACACACAGCTATAGGTCATGGCCATGGGAGGACGAAGTAGGTCACCATCAGAGGTCAGGCCGTGACGTCAGGCCAGCAGATAAGGTTAGGTCTAAACCAGGTTGGCTGACCTACCAAGGGAGGGGGGGCATCTGGGGCAAAATGATGCCATACGACCTGACACACACACACACACACACTCACATATATATATATATATATATATATATATATATATATATATATATATATAAAGGTGGAGCGATGGATCAGCATAGTAAGCTTCACTTTCGTTAACTTCAACTGTTTTACGAGCAAAACCTATCCATCTCTCCTCCCACTGCTGTTGCAACATACATGACAGTAAATTGGTGGCGACAGAAGCGACGAGAACCCAACCCAATCTCACAACCACTCGCATTAAGTCTTAGCTCCACTTCTGAGGGCGAGATTTAACGCTCTGGCATCATTCTCAGTGGTCGACAACAGCGGAGGAGTGGGTGGGTTAAGCACATTACCCACTGACCTTGGCTTTTCAGAGGCTTGTAAACGCCCTCACAGATCCAGCACTGGAAGACTCAGGTGCGCTGTCTAAAACGCTCAAGTCGACCAGCAGTGCAGACTAGGCTGGGTCTTGAACGATTACTTATAACTGACGTCTACAAATCAAACGTTTCCCTTAGAGCGTGAGGAAAGGTTTTTCTAAAGAACTCATTTGGTTGCACTCAGAAAGCTTATTATCATCATTATTATTATTATCATCATTATCACTATCATTATGACTATATGTATAATTCTTTTCCTTCTTTTACTTCTCCTCCTCTTATTATCACTATCTTTATTCAGTCACAGATTCCCACCACATCGGACCACAACCAACGAGAGTAAAGAAGTTTTCCAACTGATAATGTACAAGTGTGTCTTGTGCCACTTCCGAGGAGTTGGGTAACTCACGGAATCATTCCCAAAAGCAATATATGAATTATACAGAATTATCAGGGATTTGCGGAAAAACACACTTTAAACTCCTTATACAATGCAAGACAAATGCTAGATGCCAAACACTTTTACACTCACTTAAGTGGGCTTCCGTAGCGTAGTTAGTGGTAGGTGTTGCTGACCGTGGCGAATTCAGGGGCCGCTCTGGAGGTCGAGTGTATAGGTTCGAAGCCTGGTTACGGCAGTCGGCCCAAGTTAAGACGACGGGGCAACACGAGTGAAAACTCCCTTCCTGCAAAACACAAAAAGTAATCACAAGTACTAATCACAAAAGTAATCAAAAGTGGCAATCACAAGAATTAATCACTAGTAATCACAAAAGTAATCACCAGCAGTAATCACAAGTAATCACACACTAGGAGCAGCTTTGACCGAGCATCTCGGCTCAACCAAAATGTCGATCCTCGAAGCACCTGTCACGTAGGGAACATTCACTTGTTTTCCATCCGGACTCAACACCTCTACCTTAATGAACTACATGAAAAACATGAAGAATAATTTGTAAAAATCAGTTCATAAGTATCTGACAAGCAACACAGGTGGGTGAATGAGTATGTATAACAGTAGTATTGCAAAGTATGGCAATGGGGTAGTTCTGTGACAACTACTGCCCACTCCCGAAAGTATAAAATGTCTTTATATAGCAGTCAAATGTCAAAGAAAACATTTCACATGTGCAAAACGTAACCAAAGTGACATAAGGTATTAATTTCTCGCATCGGTTGACTGTGGAGGATAAAGGCTTTAAATATATAGGAGCAAGAAGGGATAAAGTGAATTATCGCGCTTCAAATGAAAAATATGTGTGACGAATTGTGAAGGAAATGTTACCAGGCAAGTATTAAAGAAATGTTAGGGTAAGTGTATATTACGCTTGTGATACTAACACAAATCCAGGCAGGGTAAGATACACAGAGGAGGACTCGTGTGTTGGTGCGCAGGCTGTTCACATCAGTTTGCGCACCTGCTGTGTTGTTGTGGTGGAGACTGTCCAATCTGCCCGGCTGCTGTGTTGCTGGGGAAGGCTGTGTTCAGTCTATGCGACTCCTGTGTTGCTGTGGGCTATGCTTTGCGGTGGGTGTACCGCAGCTGTGGCGTGTGTGTGTGTGCTGTCCCCACATACACACACACCCCTATCACAACCTCCTCCCTCACAAAGGATACAAATGGGGAATGACGACAGCAATAAGTCGTCTCTATCACAACACGATAAATGATGATGAATGGCTAGGGTTGACCTGATTGCTTGGGGTTAGAGGTGTGGAGATTTAGTGTATAAAATGGCACACGGTATTTGTACCGGGAATGAAAATATTCATGACTCTGTATCTATAAGTGAATGATCGTTAAAAAAGTGGTTTTCCGTTCGCCATTTTTCTTTATAATTTAGTGTATCATTAGCATAGATGTTCATTAAGGTAATATGCTGTTGTAAGAGTAGGAGTAGTTACAACTAATACAAATGTTGTGGTATATTTGTGTACCGAATCCTACTGC
>JAYMFT010300002.1:0-10256 GCA_038088735.1 Panulirus argus | reverse complement strand
ACCCCCGCGCCGGCAAGGTAGCGCCAGGAGACAGATGAAATGGCCACATTCGTTCACACTGTCTCTAGCTGTCATGTATATATATATATATATATATATATAAAAATCCTCACATATATCCTTTGGTTAATTCAACTTTAGTGTACTCAAAATCTAGAAATCTGGACAATGACAATAACTAAACACTAATACAGTAAATTTAGAGCATGCTCAAATACAGGGTTATCACTTGACTTCACAAAAAATAACTCGAAGGGACTTCAAGAAAAACCGAAATATTAGAAATTTATTTTTTTTTTGTTTTTGTTTTTTTTTTTTTGTTTGTTTCTACAGTGCACAGACCCAATATGAAAGGATTAACAGAGTGGCACAGGGCAATTTCTCACATCAGAAACATGAACCACCAAATGGAAAGAGACAGATTTTAAGACTTAAAACTAAAGGTAATAAAAAGGCTTTCCCACTACTAACTAAAATAAGATCATGAACATGAGATGATCTCGACATCGACATTACAAATAGTATGACAGATTGCTCCCGGACCAGAAAACTGATGATTTCTTGTACTTTGGAATATTATTTGTGATCACGTAACCTACACCAGAGCTGTGTATTCTTTACCTAATTTTCAATCGCTTGAAATCTGATAACAATGCCAAGACTGACAATGTTACACATAGCTGAATACACAGTTCTGAACATGCTGTACACACAAAATAAATTAGAAACTCTTGCGTCACAATTTTTTTTTCCACTAATGAGCAATAAAAGCTGCTCAATTATCTTACAGTAAAAAACTTGTGCCAGCTGTCCACTGCACACACCAGCACATCATAGTCAATTCAGGAGAAATGACACGCTGAACATAAACTAAAATATTCAGTTTGTCCATGGCAGTATGTAGCTTAGGAGGTTATATCTCAAGTGAGCACATTAAGTTTAACTGTGCTTAAGCACGCTCGCCACGGATTCGTCGGGCAAGCTGGATGTCCTTGGGCATGATGGTGACACGCTTGGCATGGATAGCACACAAGTTGGTGTCTTCAAACAAGCCAACAAGGTAGGCCTCCGAAGCTTCCTGAAAGTAAAATTTTAAAAACATCATAATGAAGTCCACTACAGTAAGTACAAAGTATACAAGCTTATTAACCCAATATCACCACATGATCAACAACCACACAAAGATCTTCACTGTTGATTCCTACCATAATTTCAAGGCTACATAATATGAAGTGTTAAATGGGGGTGCGTTGCCAAATGGTTCTGTAGGGCAATCACTCGTTACAATTAGGAAGGGAAGTACATAGTATGTTGAGGCTATAACTGGTTATTTCTGTTGATACATAACATCTTCAGATGCTACATAAACTTACTAAAAAAAAAAAAAAAAAAAAAAAAAAAAAAAAAAAAAAAAAAAAAAAAAAAAAAAAAAGAGAGAGAGAGAGAGAGAGAGAGAGAGAGAGCAACTCTGCTCACTCACTCGTATATCTATTTTCAGTGGAGCAAAAACCTGTGGACACCACAGGGATAAATTTACTTTCAAGCTCTCTCCCAATCACTAAGAATAAAACATATTTAGGGTACAAAATTCTTAAAGGTTTGAGGGGATAGATAGAGAAGAGCAAATGTCAAAAAGTTGAAGGACCAGTCTACAAAAAACATAATACTAACCTGCAGGGCACCAATAGCAGCACTCTGGAAACGCAGATCTGTCTTGAAGTCCTGTGCAATCTCACGAACAAGACGCTGGAAAGGTAACTTGCGGATCAGCAATTCTGTTGACTTCTGATAACGACGAATTTCTCGGAGAGCAACAGTACCTGGGCGGTAGCGATGGGGTTTCTTCACACCGCCTGTTGATGGCGCTGATTTACGAGCAGCCTTTGTAGCCAGCTGCTTACGTGGAGCCTTACCTCCAGTAGATTTACGAGCTGTTTGCTTAGTACGGGCCATGATTCACCTAATAGAAAAAATCAGAACTATAATGTTTGAAATCCTATAATACTTCATAAAAATATTAAATAATTCCTTAGTAATAAATTAAATTAAATTAAAAGGAAACTCCAACCAAACTGTGCATCCAACACACCAACACCCAAAAGCAAAAACAGAAATATCAATCCATACTACTAAAGTTAAAATTACACAACTGATAAGAACAGGATATGCCATATCATCAAGGTGTTCGTTCGCACTGCACAAAATGAGGGTCGAGACCTATTTCAGTAGGAGGTTTTGGTGCTCATCAATACATCACTTACAGAGTTAAATTACCATACATTATAAGTTGGCCTAACTGAACAGACACCTAAAACTTAAGTGTGGTATGCATCTGTAAACTTACAAGTCAATAATATAATTGTTCTACCTCAAGCTTGTAAGAGCAAACAAACTGCTGCTTTTATGTGCAGCCTTAATACCATACATTTCTACAGAAAAAATATAAAATAAAACATTCACTCAATAATATTATAACATATGTGTGTTAACAGGAAGTGACGAAATGAGATGGAGTGAGTATTTCCAGGGATTACTGAATGTGTTTGATAAGAGTGGCAAATGTAGGATGTTTTTGTCAGGGTGGTGTGTGAAGTGGGAGTGGTTTGGTGAAGAGAGAATAGGCAGTGAAAGCCTTGTGGAAGACGAAATCTGGTAGCAGCGGGATTGGATGGTATTGCAATTAAATTTATTAAGAAATGGGGTTACTGTGTTGTTGATTGGTTGGTAAGGATATTCAATGTATGTATGGATCTTGGTGAAGTGCCTGAGGATTGGCGGAATCATGTATAGTGCCATTGTGCAAAGGCAAAGGGGAGAAAAGTGAAAACTACAGGGGGACAAGTTTGTTGAGTATTCCTGGAAAATTGTAAGGGAGGGTATTGATTGAAAGGATGAAGGCATGTACAGAGCATCATATGGGCAAAGAGCAGAGTGGTTTTAGAATTGGTAGAGGATGTGCGGATCAGGCGTTTACTTTGAAGAGTATAGAAAAGAAATACTTGGGGGGGGGGGGGGGGGGGGGGGTTGTATGTAGCATTTATGGATCTGGAGAAGGTATATGATAGGGATGATAGACATACTTTGTGGAAGGTGTCAAGAATATATGGTGGGAGGTAAGCTGCTAGGAGCACAGTTTTTATGAAGGGTGTAAGGCATGTGTACAAGAAGGAAGAAAGGAGTGATTTGTTCCCGTGAAGGTCAGTCTGTGTAATATGCCTATGGTTGTTTAATTTGTTTTACACATCTGAAGGTCAGTCTGTGTAATGTGCCTATGGTTGTTTAATTTGTTTTACACATCATATATGAAAAAGAGAGAGAGAGAGAGAGAGAGAGAGAAGTAAACCACAGTACATAGAACATAAAAGTAAAGGAAAACACTAAAAGCATTACAAACTAACATCACGAAGGGTCATGTTACAATCTAAATACAAAATATGAAAACAAATATAAGAAAACTTAGTTCAGGATGAATAGCACAATTAAACGAAGTAGGAATATCAGCAGTCAATCCCTATGTACAAGAAGCTGGGCTAAGCAAGACCGTTATTGTCCAGACATGGAGGAGAGGTCACGTTGGGCTCGTCTGATTCTCTGACCTCCACAACCCTGGAATGAGTTCGTCAATGACACATTCCTCCTGTCTAGAAGACTCGGTGCCTTGTGGCAGGTCAGTGACTGTGTCCCATCCTAAAACGGCATTAGGTCTATGTCCTATTGGTGGGCAATCAAAATCAAAGAGCAGTATAATGTTGGTCATGTCTATATGGATGTTGATGACAGGTGCTTTCTCTCTAATGTGAATGGTTTCTAATATCTGTAATCTCCTCCAATCACTACAACTACTGATTTTGGTGATATTCACTGTAATCTCCATCGCTAGTCTCATCCCATGTTTGATTCCACCTTCTTGTAAGTGGAGCACGAGGTGGTGGCTCAGGGTGTAGTTTATGTGGTGGGTCTCTGACAGTCCCCAATACAGCATTGCTATGATTCAAACTTCCAGATCGACCTTACATACTGTTGTTCATTATGAACAAACATGTTTTCAGATTGTTGTAGTGTTTTATTGAACTGATACCCTTACGCAGTTTCTGGCTAAAATATCTTGCACAACCTTCTCATCCTTTCGATAAGTCATCATATGTGTGCTCTTGTAAACTTTAATGCTATCACGTTGAGGTTGTCTGTTTGCCAAGAGATGTTGCTCTAGTGCTCCTGTTGTAAACTTCAATGCTATATCGCTGAGGTTGTCTGTTTGCCAAGAGATGTTGCTCTATCATGTTGTTCAAAATGGTATCAAATTCAGTACTTAAAAATCCAGTTAATAACCATTTGCTGGACAAGTAGACTTGTCCAGCAAATGTGGGGGGCCTGGATGTGGATAGGGAGCTGTGGTTTCAGTGCATTACACACTACAGCTAGAGAATGAGTGCGAGAGGATGTGGCCTTTTACAGTCTGTTTCCTGGCACTACCTCGCTGACACAAAGGGGTGGCAATAGGAAAGGATGAAGGCGAGCAAGTATGAATATATATATGGGTATGTATGTGTGTGTGTGAATGGATGGGGCTTTCTTCATATTTCCTGGTGCTACCTCGCTGACCCGGGAAACAGTGATCAAATATAATGAATAAACTATGAATAAATAAATAAATAAATATATATATATATATATATATATATATATATATATATATATATATATATATATATATATTCAAACTTGCTCGCCTCCATTCATTCCCGGTGCCATCCTGCCCTGGAGTAAACAGCATCATCAACCCCTGCAACTGCGAGGTAGCACCAGGAAACAAAGAAAGGCCACATCTGCTCACATCCATACACGAACTGTCGGGTGTAACGCAATGAAACCAAAGCTTGCTATCCATATCTAGTCCCCTCATACCTTTCCATGGTTTACCCCAAATGTTTCAAATACCCTGATTCAATTCAGTCCACTGATGGCACATTGACCCCAGTATACCACATCATTCCAATTCACTCTATTCCATGCATGCCTTTCACCCTCCTGCATGTTCAGGCCCCGATTGCTCGAAATCTTTTTCACTCTATCCTTCCATCTCCATTTTGGTCAACCGGTACTCCTTGTTCACCCCTCTTGACAAATATATTCTGTCAACCTTTCCTCAACCATATTTAGCAAATCTACATTTATTTTATAATAAAACAAACATGTATAATGAAAGGAAAGCAGATGGAAACCTGTTCACCCAACTTGACAAATATATTCTGTCAACCTTTCAACCATATTTAGCAAATCTACATTTATTTTATAATAAAACAAACACGTATAATGAAAGGAAAGCAGATGGAAACCATCATTTGGGACCAAACTGTAAACATGCATCAATTTGAGGATCCCCACAGTAATGAGTATTATCATTTTCAATGAAATCGATCAATTGTAACAAATCTATATCATCTATTTTAAATATAACAAGCATATATGATGAAAGTAAAGCATTTGATGTCATCCATTTTGAGTATATATATATATATATATATATATATATATATATATATATATATATATAAATCAATAAAGTTCATCAGAGGTTACCAACAAAAGCTATCACCTTGTGTACATGGGGTTGTGCTTTTGTGGTTAGAGAAATGTTAACTTACTGTAAACATGAGTACTGATTAATGAACATGCCTCAGAATGGTTTTGAAGTAGAGGGAAATTGAAGCGTTAGAACATGCAGTCAACAATGTTAGAACATACAGTCAACAATGTTCAGTTTACATGATGCAATCATAACACTTTTCGTAAAATTATGCTCCCCCTCCCCCCAAAAAAAAACAAGGGGGAGAGAGAGAGAGAGAACACAAATGTCCTGATGTCACTTCCTAATGCCCTTAATATACAGGTAAAGACATCACAAAAGTGACTGGCCTGAGGAAGTACAGTCAAAATCATGCCTGACACTTGTTCGGATTTTGCTGAGCTATATTCAGTTTGTGTCAACATAAAATGCAAATTATGATGTAATAAAACAAGTTCTTGCCTACAAGAGTGAGTGTCACTATGCCTTGCAACACATGAATTCAACTCAGTATATCAACCTGTGTGGGAGAGAGCTCGTGCATTAATTTGAGCCCAGAATTAGAGTAGACATCTGATCTTGCTGAGTTTGTTTGCAAAACTTATAGTAAGTTTTGCAAACTCAGCAAGATCAGATGTCTACTCTAACTCCGGGCTCAAATTAATGCACGAGCTCTCTCCCACACAGGTTGATTCTTGAACCTCTTTAGACATCTAAACTTGCTTTAAACTGCCAACCTAAGAAAAATGGCGAAAATATGTGTAGTAGTGTTTTTCGTAACGTTAAAACAAGATCTTAAAAAAAAAAAATGCAGTCTTTCAATGTTTGAAGTGCACTTGATTTCCATATTTTACAATACAGTAGTATTTAAAGTCGCATTTTCCATAAACCCCATGACCTATCCACTAGCGATAGTGGATGGTTTTACAAGGTAATACAAGAAAATGCCTCCATCTAGTCATTCCTCACAAAAACTACTAAGATTCCATATAGAAAAACTTAGATATCAAACATATTTGAGGCAATTATAACCTAGAATTTTACCAATGGAAAGCCAGAGATGCACAATTAGATCAAATGCATCAAGATGTCGTCAATCACCCTCTCATCATTATTAAGCAATTCATATTAATAAAAGGCACGGCACAACTACAAATGATAACTTTTATAAATACATATAAACAGGTTTTTGGTCGAGACCCATCTGGGTCTCCCACAAATAACGTATTTCACCAAACCTTATGCAATACAAAATTTTGGTGGTTGGGAAAACCAATACATAGTCTTAAAATCTTAAATACAATCAACTTAAAAATCAGTGCATCTGATAAACAAGACTTGTAATACTTATCAGAAACTCCTCTCTTATTGCAATGAAACTTCTGAAGAGTATGCTCTGCAATTAGCTTAAGGATAGGGTAACTACAGCAAAAGACACCTTTTTAATTCCCATATGATAAAAGTGTTAAGTCCCAGTGTTCATGGCTAAACAAGACCAAAACAACGCGATCGGTAACTAATCTTCATCCTAAGGTTGCGTGGGGAACATTAAGAAGCTCTAAGGTGTGGGGTTTACCAAAGAAGCCCCATTAGATGTAAAACTAAAGAAATCAACATTACCATGCAGCCACAGTTTGTTTTATAAACATCCCAACGTCACTAATGAAAAAATGAGTAGTGTGTGCAATAGGTGCTTTCGGCGAGGCTGGAAGGCACTGCTGACCACTAAATTCTGATTTTTAACATTTCTGTTATTGCCTACCACAAAATTAAAATCACATTTTCACTAAAATAAGTAATAGCTAACAATTTTCGCTCTCACCAAACTAAACAAAATCATATCGTCCTGAAGCATCGACTATATATTTGGCTTTAGCGTTCCAATCTCTGGCATGGCATCAAGATACCTAATCACCTCTACACTAATCTGAAGCCCCAAGCACGGTAGACTGCTTGATGCCGCACCATACAATGTTGTGCCTAAAATGTATACAAATACTGCAAACCCCAATTTAACCAAAATTGGGCATGCGTTGGTCGACACAATAAAGTTTACCCAATTATATCCAGAGACAAAATACCGTTGTAAGCACAACTGCGATGCAGTCGGCGAAACAACCAAACTATTGCTTGACCCAAAACAATGCTTAAACTTGCTTTTTGCTAAAATGACACTAGTAACGGTGGACGACCAGACACTTCAAACCTCCAGTTTATGCCAATTCATCGGCCGTTAATATTATTTGGTGAGGTTAGGCCAATTAATATTGATCCGCCAGCACTTACGCAATATTAATCTATAATTTTCTCAGTCACCAAAATACAGTTTCATGAATCAGCTCTGGAGCGGCACCATGCTTCACTCCCGCAGCCAATACACGTCCATAACCTAAACACATACCTATGTTATTATTTACCACATGCGGTATAACAAGGAACTACACTTTCAGGCCGCTGACAAACACTTCAGTAAAACATTTCATAATGCGGTGCGAGTATATCTAAGGCTGATCATCACAGCTCTAGAATATATGTTGTGTATAATGTGCGAGTACAGCCAAGGACTGTACTGCCCAGCTCTAGAGGATCTACTGTGAATAATCGTAAACTTTTGGAAAGTAAAAGTATGGCTGCGCGTGTCTACGGTCATTTACTCTCCTTTCAAATTGGCACCACTGCTGGGCATCAGAAACAAATTTACCAGTGCTGACAAACATGCTAATCGAGAAGGGATGAGTCCGCTGGTCTTAACGTCAGCGACTGCCACTAACACGAGTACCCGCCAGACATTCGAAAAATGTTGACGGTTGGAGCTGGGGACGCGCCTCCGCCATCTTGGATGATCAGTAAACAAAAGATGGTGGCCAGTCATCTATTATAACTTTCACATTGTCATGATCACGTCAGGTCATAATGCAAGCCAACCACATACACTCACAATCAATCAACTTATATATATGTGTGTGTGTGTATATATATATATATATATATATATATATATATATATATAACGATTTAAATAAGATAATTAGAGCATTCCTGCAAGACAGCGTACCTTACTGTTAGGATGTACGCTCCGCTTCTACACCAGCACTGATAATGGTGACTAAAAGTTAAAACGGCACAAGTCGCAGTATTTATAGTGTCCTTGACGTCATCATCCCGCGCAGCTTGATCATTGGCTAGCGTCACAAGCATCCCGGTAGCTCATTGGTTATAATAACGACCTCTGTGATTGGTGAAAACGGGAACGTTTCTTAGAGCTGATTGGTGGAATAACTCGTGCGCTGATTGGTAAATGCCATCAGTTCTTGATCCGCGTTTGTCGAGGGAACAGCTCTTGGTCGCAGCGCTAACAGAACATGGTAAATTGGCCCTAAACATTAAACATTATTCCTGTGGGAGTTTGAGGAGACAAACATAGTTATGATTCTGGTGGAGTTTGCTACGATGCAAGCTGCCTAGCCGTGGAACACGCCACCAGTATTTCATTACTTATTTTAGAAATAGTAGAAAAGTATGATTGTCGGAGAATAACTCAATCTTTTCAAAATGGCAGTGTAGTCCGCCATAGTTGTGTGTTCTCTGGTCACGTCTCATGGGACAGGACCCGCTACGACCATGGTTGTCCTCTTCAAAATGCAAACCACCAAACCACCAGTCTTGCCTTGACTACAGCCTCGGCATGATATTATAGCCAGAATATAACGAAATGTATGAGAAGTTTGTTAACATAAATTCCCCGTCTGACTTTGGATGACGTCAGATGGGACGGCCGCTTAGAGGGTTTCCAGCAACTCTCTCTCTCTCTCTCTCTCTCTCTGTCTGTCTCTTTTACCAAGATGCATAATTTATGTCTAGAGTCTGTCCCGAAGCATCCATAACACTACTCATTATCAGACCCATTTGTACGTTATAAAGTGATTTCGATATAATGAGATTATGCTGGATGATATTTTCGTGCTACAGGTTATTCTTACCCATAACAGTAACGCTGTCCACTGTGTATCACTTGCACTGTAACCATTCAGCACGACCATACGACCCTGGATGTGACACCCCTTTAACACGATCTTACGATATGATGCCGCAACGATTTATTATTAGATGTTGTCTCTTGATTGGTTGACTAATTGGAAAGCCATCCTTATGAGCCATGGATAATGATGAATGTTTAAAGTTACTTAACATTTCCGTACTTGACTTAGTGTAACAATAATGTTCAGTTTTATCATCCATCATTCATTGTTCCCCTCAATATTGTTTATAACTTGTACTGATTCTTTGTGTGGAGGGAATTCAAATGAGCGATTATAGATCAATTGTTCCATTTAAATTGTATGTGTGTGTGTATAAATATTTCAGTCTAACGTTTCTGCACAAAAAAAAGCGCGGGAACCTTGGCGCGCCGGCCACTGTCTGATGAGCCCCGCCGACCCCGTTTGTATTATCTTTACCGTTCTTAATATAAGCATTGTCTGTCTCAGCTTCATGTGTTGAAATATAATTCTTCTTGCGAGCATAAACTGCAGCTTGATGAAGGTGGAAGGCCTCGAGTACACGGAATTTATATATGGAAACTCTTTTAAAAAGAAGGAGGAGACGGGTCCTGAAGACGGGCCACCAACAGTCAGGTCAGGTGCGGAGGGAAAAAAATCCCTGTAACTGCTTGATATATATATATATATAT
>JAYMFT010299991.1:0-10256 GCA_038088735.1 Panulirus argus | reverse complement strand
CTCTCTCTCTCTCTCTCTCTCTCTCTCTCTCTCTCTCTCTCTCTCTCTCTCACACACACACACACACACACGTAAGAGTAAACTAAGCTTTGGACACGATTTCCCAATGGGACTGTTTTAATGTAGTATAAAATCCTCCAGACACTCGATTTCTCCCCATTACCCCTTCCAGATCCCCCCTCCCCCCTCTCTCTCTCATCTTTCCCATCACTTGTAATCCGTTCTTTAATTAATTCCACCATTTATCACAGGAAGCGGACTGGTTATTACCGTAACATTCGATCCGTCTTGGGGACATCGCATAGCACAGCTAGTTAAGATTTACCTCTTGAGAAACTGGAAATCCTGCTCTTCAGGTATCGTAAACTCTTCTGTTCTGAACAGTTCCTTGGATTATTATACAAGCGTTTGGTTCATCGTTGTGTAGACTGCAACCGCTCTATCATCCAAGGAGGTTATACTGCTACGTGATTACTAAACAGAATCGAGTCCAGAGCAGTCCAGCTCTCGCCTTACCCACGTCCGACTTGCTACCTGGTCATTGAAATAACAAGGGATAATAAACTTGATGCATTTGTCAAAACTGTTTTAACTTTGTTCTTTTTATAATACGATTTAGTTTTACGTGGAGCTTAGAGGGGAAAAAAAGCTTTATTTTCATTCATATGTATTATGAATTTTAATAGATTTTGCTTTACCTTATTTAGTTTACATTAAAGTATCATTATTTTATCTAAACTGTCATTATTATCTTTTTGTTTTGTTTCACAGACTTCCTCCACTTTTCCTCCTGACTAACCATCTGCCAGCCAACACATCCCCAGTTACAAGAGCTTAAGTTTTTTTCTTGTTATCTTTACCGACGCAATTTATAGCGAAAGCTTTGTTTTTCCTCAATTTTATTTCCCACGAGTCGTGATTTATTACCGGGCGTTTGTCCTTGATGATTTATATACCCACTAGCGGCCCAGCCTGGCGTCCGGGTTGTGCCCAGCCTGTGTTTATGTCCCATCCAAGTGGTGAGAGAGAACTTAGAAATGTTGAGTTTGGTTCTGGAAATGTCTTGGTTGGTCGAGTGTAGCAGACTTGGGACGTGCAGTGAGGGAGAGGAAGGTATAAAGGTAATACACACACACACACACACACACACACACACACCAGCCCCGAGGGGATGATGAACACCTAGGTTGGATGTATGTACTGTAAGCATACGCCAGGATTCGAACCCATGCGTGTCCTACCTCGGGTTGGCCCGTGCTGACTGATGGTCAGTAACGCTAACCTCCTTACACCACCTTTTGACTCGAGGTGTAAGCACGAACAAGCGCAGTCCGGTAACACACACACACACACACACACCAAAGAAGCCTGATTCCCCCCCCCCCTCCCCCACAAAGCCTCTGTTTCGAGGTCACATAAGAAGAAAGTTGAGTAAGAGAGACGGGTGTGTGGTACACTGGACGGGAACAGCCAGCGAGGCATATTGCCCCCCGCTCACACCCTCCCTCCCTCTCTCTCTCTCTCCCTCTCTCTCTCTCCCCCACTCATTTGCACGGTCATAAACCTCCAAGTCCTCAAACTAAGACGAATCCTCCTATTCAGATGCTGTCTTATGAGGATTCTCATCCCCGCAACCAAGGAGGCAGGATGAAACAAGGGGCCAGCGAGACAAACCGGTTCTGGTGGTTCGTCACTCCGGAGGTAACGCCCTGAGAGAGATCACGATGCTCTTTTGTTTGACGCGCCTCCTCCTCTTTTGTTCTAATTTGGCGCGATCAAGAGACATGTGGAATTACAGAGCGGCGTGCTTAGCCAAGAGAGAGAGAGAGACTCTCTCTCTCTCTCTCTCTCTCTCTCTGCTGAAACTGCGATTGTTTTTACCTCGAAATTGGTAGTTTGTTTTTCTGTTTCTCTCTCGTTCTCTTTCCTTTTTAATGCCAGGCGTAATGATTTTGTTCATGACGTGCCGTCATGATTTGGCTGCCTGTGACGTGATTGGCGATTGTCCAGTTGTGGAAGCTGTTTTGGAGGGGTCGATGTGGTCGGTCCCTTCAGGTCATCATTTATTAGAGGGGGGGGGGGGAGCACTAGGGTCCCATATTCGCGTCCTGTGGGGGCGCTACAGGTGAAGAAGGACTGGAAGGTGGAGATGGCCCCTATGAAGAGCAAAGCCCACAGAGGAAGTCTTCCAGGTGTGGAGTAAGGTGGTCTCCTGACGAATTCTAAGAACAGCGGAGCAACAGAGGTCTTCTTATGTTTCTCTACAGCGCAGTACCTAGAGTCCGGGAACCTGACGGGGCTGTGGGTGGCACGTAGGAGGAGGTCTTCGTATTATCATATACTCTTAGGGTCTGCTTAGCTTTACAGAGTCTTGCAGAAGCTAAACTACATAAGCATAAAGCTTTCACAGACTTAGCTGCGGTTTTGGAGTCATGACAATGGTGCATGATACTTAGAGGCACTTACACACTACCCACACTAACACTTTACCCACAACAACATTACAGCCACACTTACATTAAACCAACACTCTGGTACATTACACTCATGTGATAGATAAGTAATACCCACTCTGCATAACACTTACACTTATACTTATTTATATATCAGTCTCACTTACACTACAGACAGACTTTTGTTTCACCCACGCACTTATCACATCGCCCATGCACTTCAACCACACACTTACACTACAAAGTACACTTTAGCCTCACTTACAGGACACCCACCATTGCAATACCAGCACTTAAACTACACGTATATTTTACGCTCACATTTACACATTTTTACACACTCATTTACACTACGCGCCACGGTTAGCAATTATCCGATGATCTAATCAAGATCATTAAATAATTTATTGAATTACCATCGCTGGGGATTTTTCATTTATACTTTTTTCCCCTCCGCGAAAGTCTAATTAACCAGAAGGATGAATATTATTATCACACTAACATATGATACTAATTAGATGAAGCTGTAATGATATTAATGAGATACTTTGCTCTACATTTTAGACGCTTTTTTTTTAGTTTGAAATCTGTTAGGGGTCAGTGTTGGTTTGAGCAGTGTTCTTGTTGCTTTAGAACTCTTGTGTTGTAATTGATATGTCTGTCTCTATGTGTGTGTGTGTGTGTGTGTGTGTGTATGTTCGTGTGAATACTTAACATTCTGTGTAATTACAGAAGGCTAAAGTGATGTTGTTGATTGGGTCTTCCGAATGCTTGTGTAAAGAGTACATTACACCTCTTACATCACCCTTGAACCTATTACACATACATCTACACTGAGTCCAAACCCACATACGCTCACATTCTTAACGATGACCTCGCATACACCTCATCCACACCACACACACCCCTTACGCCATACATTCAACACATCCACTTCAGCACTAACACACCTTTACGCCTTCCAAGCCACTGAAGTGATAGGTTGGGTTTCATACACACACACACACACACACACAACTTGTTCTTTCTTCTCGTTTCTTCCTGTTTCTCATTAAACACCAAATACTGTGGCCAGGGCTTCTTCCATTTCTTTGTGTGTGTGTGTGTGTATATGACCGCTCCGAAGGTCGACACACAAATTAACTATTTCTCCACCTCGAGAGATGAAAGAAGTTCATTAAAAATAGATTGTTCTTTCACGCGAATAACTTGTACGTCTATTAACAGTTTCATTGATCAGTAGTGTGTTTGTTGGTCGTAGCGTCCTCTGCTGTGATGCAGAAGTTCTATGGTGGCATCTTCCATGTACTTCTTTTACTCTGTCTCTTTATTTTTACTTGCTCTTGTGTATCACTTGTTTATGTCTTTGTCTACTAGAGGGAAACTGTTTTAGTTTTTATAAAAAAAACGTTTTTTTTTTTTCTTCTTGCTTAATCCAGGTACTCATTTTATCGACCAGCCCCGAGGGGAGGATGAACGGCCCCCATGCTACTACCCATCCCCTGTGGTACTCCCGTATCCCACCCCGCGGGGGAGTCCTCACGTGTGGTAGTCCCACGGCCCGTCCCCATGGGGCGGCCCCATGAAGTCTGCCGCATGTTTTGACCTCGTACCGTGCCCCATCCCACTATGTTGAGTTCCTCGCCTCATCCCAGTGTGGGTCGTGTGTTCCATGCCCCTTCCCTGCCCCTTGTGTGGACGTCCAATGCCCCATCCCAGCATGGCAGCAGCAGCAGCCCTTCCCCATGTATGTCCAGCCAGCAGGTCTGGACGACACGAAGGAGGAGGAGGAGGAGTAGGAGGAGGAGGAGGAGGAGGCCAATAATTAGTCTGTGGTGACAGTAAGAAGCGAGGTTTTGTGAGGGGGGTGTCGGGGCCCACCCTTTGTGAGCCAAGCGTCCTCTTCTTACTCTGTCAGTCCACCTTAACGAGCAATTTGTAGCGGCAGAACAAGGCCCCCCCTCCCCCCAAAGAAGACACGAGTTTAAAACTGAACGAGCAGAGTCCACTCCACTAACCGCTGGTAATTAGTTGAAGCCATTCATCACCTTCCCTTCTTGGCTGTTACGGTCTCTAAAGGGTATACACACACGTCCTGGTCGAGTTTGGGGTTGGAGGGACCGTCCGTCTTGCCCTCCTCTCGCTCAGTGGATCTGTTACAGGATATTATGTATATCCTTATTCTCCTCCAGTACGTTCAGATTACGAGAGGATATTTATGTCATATTAAAGTTACCTTCCTGTTCTCCATGTTCTCTTTGTTAGGAGAACACATGTAATATAACTGCATCCTTGTTACGTACGTGTACGGTAAAAATTGAGTATTTTAGTGTGTTTTATTTCACAATATTTTACACCCTTCGTTAAAATGCATTTATATTATCCATAGATGATTTCCATGCTGTTCAGTGCTTAGGTTTGAAGGCCAGTATTACTCTCCTGTTGATATTCTTACTGTATTTAACTTAATAGTGCCAAGATGTACGTAATACCCTGATGTATTCCTTTAATTGATAGTCTTTTCCTAGGTATATATACTTTAATTCTAGGTAAGAATCCCTTTATGATAATAATGATAATGATGATGATCATTATGATGATGATGATATTATTATTATTAACTTGAATAATAATGTCATAAATTTGTGTGCATTTGTACGAGTTATTTTGATCGTTTTCTATGGCGTGTTATTAGTTTTCTATGTATGTAGGTGTATGTATGTTTGTATGTATATATTAGTACGTTATCCACAGGTGTTTCGGCGTAATACTCTTCTGTCTTATCGCTTATCATCGTTCGTAAATTATAAACGCACTTATATCACAGTTGCTACAGAAGGGAATAAGGAACTAACTAACTATTGATAAATCAGGAAAAAATTGGTGAAAATAGATATTGCCATCTTTTATGTAGAATACGGCTAGGCTTTTACCCACTTATTGTATCAATTCGGAGAGCTGATTTACGGTTTGGCAAGCTTATATTGTTATATTCCGTATTTATCAAATGAATCACAGACTTACGGAGCCAAAGCGGAGGAAAATGTTGGGTAAATTCCGTAGTTTACTTATTCGTAAGACCCCGCGAGAAATATTATTGGAATCGGGCTGGGAATGAGATCCGCCCCCTTTTCATATATTTTTGGATGACTTATATATATTTTTTTTTGAAGAGTGGTATTTCTTAAACTACTAAACACTATCGTATTATTTAAGATATTGTTTTTCTAGTTTTACACCAACTAAAAATGACCGGCAATATTTTTAAGAGTCTTAAAAGTAACGGTAGCATAAAGAGTTACAGACGAGCGGGAACAGATGACATTGGAAAGTTCTAGAAGGTCTTGGAAACGTATCGCCATGAAATTGAGTCGATCATCGATTTGCTTTAGTAATGTAGGTTACCATTATGTTTTTTGTTACTTGGTGATGTGGTAGATATGAGGCAGACATGATGATGTGGCTTAAATCTCGTATAAAGTATAGGAAAATATGTGGTGGTAGAGTGGAGTAGTGTAAACCACAATTGAGTAGTTTACTTCTGCCCATACGTTTGCATAGCGACTCCAGTAATTCTTGTGGATATTTATTTCGGTGTGTGGATAACATTATAGTATAAATCTCATGTTATTGAATATAAAGTGAGTTTGGTTAGCCATAAGTTTAAAGGACAGAAAAATGTAGACAACCTTTAAATCTGACGTCAAACTACAGTCTCGCCAGCAATTGGTATATAAATTGACCGTTAAAGTTCGTTACACTTTTTTTATGGTATAAATAAATGCACGGTTGTTCGCTTGTTAATATTCTATGGTCATTTAAATATTTTTAGTCATGCTAGGGACGTGTGTTGGCATTTAAAATAATTGAAACGTAATAATCTTGCATATCGTTTTTCTGTTGCATAGAAAGTCCTTCTAATTATGAAAATTAAATCATTTTTTTTATAATCCTGTGTATTCATTATGTATTTGGATGTATTTAGTGTAATTACAGCGACAAGTAAGGAGGAGAAATATATGTAATTATTATTGGATCATTTCTCTTGGGGCTCCTGTAGTCTCAGTGCTACATTACAATCAGCAGCAGGGAAAGGATGACCACTTTGAAGTGCGACGTTCTTCGACGAGAGCGTCCTCTGATTATGCAGGCGGAGTCCGGTAATGCCTCTATTACAATAATTCTGTTAAACCATGTATTTTGATATTTTAATACTTTCTTCCTTTACTTAGATGACTTTAACCTAAAAAAATTTAAAGGTCCAGATATTTTTCACTGTGTTATAGATATTAATACACATAAATCATACACTTGGGACTTACCCACAGAGCCTCTAGTCTTCGGGGTTAAGGCATTTAATCTTGTGGATCACGGAGACTGAGGTGTATATTGTATAGTTCAATTTTCACAGTTTATCCTTGCATTGTCCCCATTTAATCGTTTATTGCATTCTGCTCTCTGTTCAGTTCCACAATACATACATGTTCTACCACTTGGGTGTGTGGTAACTTTCAAGTTATCCTGTGGCTGTTGGACCATGTCACCTTTAAGGCACAATTGTATATATGCATACTTAGCATGATCTGGATTGAGTCATGGATACATTAAAGACCTTTCAGTCTTTGAATCACGTATCACCCTGCAAGACTGCAAGTTATATGTGAATGTGATAGGATGCATGTATTGCACACATACTCTATGTATTTTTCATTGTCAAAAGGGATATTTGCCCTGTAATATTCAGACAGTGTGTGGGATGGTTGCCTGCGGGCTTGGTAATATTAAACCTCTTTAGAGTTAAGTTTTGGATTCTTCCATTCATTTAGTGACTGTTAATCATTATAATGCCGAGAGAAAACTTCATACGGAACTCCTTGCAAGCTGAGAATTACGTTCACAGTTACTAAGTTATCTGGGGGTTCGGGAAAGCTTTTTTTGCACCTATTTGTACCTTTGAAAAGCATTAGATAGGAGCAGTATTAACAAACGAAAGCCTAGCACTTGGTTTTCTGCATAGATTTACCGTCATTATATTTAAAGAACCATATCAAACAAGGGAAAGTGTTGGAAGTTCATTGTGTACAGTAGAGATTGGGGTACATTTTATAGCAGAGATTTTCATAACTTTTTTTGGAGGGTATTTTAGACCCCAGTGCAATCTATGCTCCGAAGAAAAGGAGAACATGTAGTGTTTTCAGCATTTGTTTTTGGCAAAAATTAAGGAGAGGCATTTTATTGGCTTTAGGAAGTATGACAACACAGTGAAGATTTTGTGCAGGGTGTCGGTAAATTATGCTTGATAATTCTGTGCCTTTTGCATTGGATTTGTAAATTCAGTTTTATAGACAACCTATAGTCTTGTTTTACCATACTGGGAATCATAATTTTTTTCAAGTCGAGAAATATATCGAAAGAAATATGTAGAGGTGCTAGTAAGAGAAATGTTCATAATTCTCCTTACATTTTGAATGTTTCCGGTCTTAATATGTCAGAGGTAAGGTACATTAAAATGAGGAAGAGGTATTGAAAAATGCAGTGTAAACTTGATGTATCCTTAGCTAATACTTTTGGAGATGATCTGAATCGAGCCGAATCTTAACGATGGTAAATATCACTAGCATAATCTTTTTAATTTTTACTTTTTCTTTTAAACATTTGTCTTGCTTTCCAGATCGAGAGAGGTGCTTTGTACGTCATGGATTGCCATGTACTCCTAGCCTGATGCCAGGTAAGCATTTCTTCTTTTCCCCAGTCGTCTTGCGATACAAAAGTCTTCTGTGCTACACCGTCCTGGTAATTTCACTCAGTTTCCACCTCTTTTCCAACAAGAAATTCTTTATATGAGTGCATCTTTTTTTTTTTCCCTTGAAACTCGTTTATGAGGGTATCATCTTGCATGCTTGAAACTTGTTTTATAAGGGGGCATCTTCTTGCAAGTTTGAAGCTCGTTTTATGAGTGCATTTTCTTGTTTACTTGAAACTCGCTCTTTGAGTGCATCACCTTGCTTGCTTGAAGTTCATCTTTTAAGTGCATATTATTTTGCATGCCTGAAGCTCTTGTTTATGAGGGCATCTCTCAAAGCCCCTTTTCTCTTATTAGTCTGATCCTGCCTGATGGCCTATCATCAGGTGGTTAGTATTCAGCTCTGAAACTTCTCCACGTTATTTGGTTGCCTTCTTCCTTTTCTTGTGCCACACAACCGTCCCATCTGAACCCTTCCGCTGGTTGGAAGTGTGGGTTTCATCCTGCAGTTAAACCCGTAACTTCTTTAGACCGTTTCCGGCATAGTGTTGTTTGCACCTTCAGTCAACCAGAAAATCTTTCATGTTGTGTGGAGGGCCTCTTGATTACAAAGGAATTCAAACGGATTACTAGATGACCCCAATAGCAGCTACTACTGCAGGCTACTGACGGGATGGGACACGGGACGGGACGGGACGCAGAATATCCCCCAGCAGGGTGTCAGCGCCACGCCTGACTAGGCCACACCGGGCCGGCCCGGGCCGGGCGCTACTGCAGCAGGGTGTATAAGATGACGACGGTGTGTGTGGGTGGGCGTGGAACACGCATCGTCTTCGGGAACCATTACGGGCGACAAATTCAGCGCTGCCCCTTCTGGAACGAGCGTGGCCGGGTACGAGAAACAGATCCGTTAGTAGCTTTACGGTAGGACCCGAATTCAAGGGTCGTGGTCCGGGGTTTTACGAAAGGCATAGGGCGGTTGTAGAGAGAGGGGAGAGGGAGGGAGGGAGAGACACGAAGGGCATCACAAGCCTTCTACAGAATATAAAGGTGTTGGTGCAGCACGCGAGGTGACGCTCGTGCTCCAAGCATCAATGGGCGGGGACCGGTTGTCGCTGGTATTGATGGGAGCCGGCCCTCCTGTCCACCTTTGTTTCTCGGCCTGACTCATCAATCGAGCCGAGCGCCAATGAATGATCCTCAGGTGGGAAGAGCAAATAGGACCACAGTAGATAATAATTGAGTATGGGAGTTTGGCCCTTACCTGGTCTCCCTTTGTGCCGGGTTAAGGGGCGTTGTATGGGGACATCAACGCCCCGCTCTCAATAGCCCTCTTATGCAGTCAACTACCCTTGCTGGATGCTCGAAGGGACGCACTGTCGTCGTCTCTCCTGCCGCCCTGTTAAGGTATCTACTCACCCCAGCGGGGCTGCTGGCTACGGACGCTGAGAACGACTGGCGTCTCTCCCGTTTTCTTTAAGTTCTGTGGGTTTTTTTAATGTTGCTCTTTATCTCGCTGCTCTTGGGTTTGATGATTTATTTTTTTTCTTTGTATACCGGGTATGCTGTTTGCTGTGTATGCAAACCATGCTGTTTGCAGCATGTACCGGCCATGGTGTCTGCTCTGTATGCTGACAGTGCTGTTTGCTGCGTTTGCTGACCAGTGTTGCGGTATATGCTGACCACGCTGTTTGTTCTGTATGCTGACCATGCTGACGCTGTATATGCTGACCGTGTTACTGTGTGTATGCTGAACAAGGCGTTCTCACTAATCTTGGCATAACCGCCGGCCTCCCAAAACACAGTTTCTTTTTTGCCGTTGTAAGTGTTCCTAGCAGCTGCTTACTGCTGTTTTCTCTCTCTCTCTCTCTCTCTCTCTCTCTCTCTCTCTCTCTCTCTCTCTCTCTCTGATTTGTTTTGATAACAGGTGTGGCTGTCTCATATCCCTTTCATCTCTTCCCCTCGCCTCGCGATAACGTACTGCAGTTATACCTCCTTTTTCCGTCCGTTAGTGAATACGCTAGAACCACCTTCATTCAGTATGAAGCCCATGCACGCTT
>JAYMFT010299980.1:0-10256 GCA_038088735.1 Panulirus argus | reverse complement strand
CAAGTAAAATAATAATGATAATAATAATATATATATATATATATATATATATATATATATATATATATATCCCTTATCGTACCGTGTAAGTACATAACGTGCGGTGTTGGTCGTAACTTGTACACAACAGCCGTAGGAGCAAGATAATGACGGAGATTGTTAACACGCTACGCATCCCTGCCACAGGAGTGATCACCCTCCCAGGTCACCACACTCAGGCACCCCTAATGTCCTTCATGTCCACCAGAAGTTCCCTGCCATCTTCACTCTATCACTCTAGCTGACGGAGGCTCATTGAGTGACATGATCCAGTTGTGACTGGCGGGGCTGGTCAATGGTCGTTATAATGAGAGATGGTGGTTGTATCAGGGGTGGCCGCTCGCCGCTGGAGCCCAGCGTCCGACCAATCCAGTTTTTCTCCTCTCCGTTACATGCGTGTGTGTAAAACGGTCGGTAAGGGTCCTCCACACACTGGCCGTATCTAAACACCCCTTAAATTGCATTGCTCTCGCAGTCGCGGATTTTATCATGTTTTATTACCATGCGCTAAACCCCTTTTATGTTCCCGTACTTGATATTTCACGTATAAATTATTCACCTATGCTTCAATTTTAAAGTATTTATCTATAGGTTAGTAACTTAATCAGTATACAGTCGTGGAAACAGTTCTGCTGGTACTAAACTTCTGTTGTGAATAAAGAGGTATATAACCAGGGTATACGACCAGCACAAATTCCTTGATTTTGAAAACAAAATAAGGACACTTACCTGGTCATTCGCAATAACCTCATCACACGTAGTCATATAAATTTATTGACAAGAGATAAACTCACTTGGCATGACGGTAGAGACCTTGAGCACAAGGGTATAACCCATGGTTATGATGGCCTGGCCTTATACCTGCCCCTTAAGGGGTCAGGTCAAAGGCCATGCCATCATACTTAAGGGTCGTAACGTTGTGTTCAGGAGGCGTAACCTCGTGCTCAAATGTCGCACTGTCGTTCGTGCTCAAGAATTGTGCTGCAGTGCTCAGGGTTGTACCGTCGTGCTCACGTGGTTAATTTCTCATCATGAAGTATTGAAATAGAGGGAAAACTGATAATCTAATTTCCCAAATTAAACTTGGAGTCCATACACAGGATCACCAGTTCCCTTAAAAAACAATAACGATAAACAAGCATCACAAAAGCTCAACAATCAGGCCTGCGTCTGATAATGATAACTGGGCCCTGTGAAAGCCTGCACCTTGCATCGTGAGCACTTCAAGTCCCGGTTGATGTGTGGGGCTGAAGTGTGGGTGTGATGATGCGTGGGCGTAATAAAGTATGGGCGTAATGGGGCGTGGGTGTAGATTTTGGCGTAGGATCAGGCAATCGGGCGGGTGGAACCACGTTCTTGTGTCATGAAATATGCCTATAGGATTTACAGCTAATATAACGTAGGTGTGTGTGTACTTCAGTGTCACGGTGTGTAGGTATAGGTTAACCCGGACATAGTCATGTGTGTAATGAGTGTGATTAGATTCCACACTTACACGTGCAGAGCTGTGCACTTTTTTACGTACCCTTTACGATCTAAGCACAGGCAAAAACGTCTTTGCCCTTCTCGCGGCCGGCCAGCCAGCCAGATATCACCATATAGCCGCAGGGCCCCATACAGCTGCGGCAGCTGAGTCGCATCTGCCGCACGTGTCGCTAATTACCTTAATCCGGAGACTATGCAGAAAATGTTCCATACACTCTCGTGTTGAGTGGGTAATTAAGTACAGGATGACGACCAATAACACCGTCATAATGGCATGGAATATGCATTCTAATGTGATCTCCCCTGGAAACCCCCACCTGCTGGGTATAGGTACAGTATGTGTGTGTGTGTGTGTGTGTGTGTGTGTGTGTGTGTGTGTGTCTGTCTGTCTGTCTGTCTGTCTGTCTGTAAAAAACAGTTTGTACTAACACAGGGCGGGTGTTTTATACTCATGGGACCCTTATTCATAAAAATTCTCTGTCATCATACAACTTTTGAAATTACCGAGTGCTGTCCTCTATGACTGTATTTTCATTCAATTTATTCTCTTCATCTAATACTCTTATACAATAACGGTACATCAACTCCTTTCTAACAGAATTCCTCTTCAATTTCATATCACTCCCCCAAGTTGTTCTATCCTTACATATTCCAAGGAACTGTGCTCTCTCTACGTCATCATTCTGATTCATACACTTTAAGGTTGTGTTGCGATTAAGTTTCTCCTCTTCACTTTTCTCCCTTCTATGGTGGCCAAATCTAAGGCCTATGGCTTTCCCCTATAGCTCGTTTCTCTTAATTCTGATGCCATCCTTCTTGCTCTTCTCCCTATCTTCTCTGAGAGTTCTTTGTGATTATTCAGGTGCGGTGTCCAACTAGAGTAGCACATTCTAGTTTTGGCCTAATGTTGGAAGTGAACAGCTTGCTGAATATTTCCGAATTCATAAATATGAAAGCTGTTCTAGTATTTACCAGCCTGCACTTTGTCTCCTTTAGTGTTCTAATGTGGGACTCTAACGACAGGCTGAGGACTACGTCAATTCCCAAGTCTCTCTCACACACAGAGTCCTGCAGCTTATTTCCTGCTAGACAATAATCACACGAAGACCTTCTATCACAGTGATTTTCATCGATTACCTTTATATCTGTCTAGGTCCCCTTGCAAATTAATGCAAACCTCCTCACTTTCCACTTCCCTCATGACCTTAGCATCACCTGCAAACACGTTTAGGTAGGAGTCCGTACCTTCTGGCAAGTCATTCACATAAATCAAGAAGAGTAATGATCTCAGAACAGGACCTTGTGGCACTCCAATAGTAACCTCAGTACATTTCCAGATTTTTTGACATGCGTCCTTTGTTCCATTCAACTAAATTTTCTGTCAGTTGAAGGATTCTCCATCTTGTTCCCGTCAGGTGATCCAGCCTCTTAAGCAGCCTCCCATATGGGTCAGTGTCCAATGCTTTCTTGCAAAACAGATACAAACAATCCATCCAGCCTTCCCTTTTGTCTAAAACAGAACTCACTTTCCCGTAGAAACCTATGAGGTTCGTTACACATGACCTCTTTTCCCTGAAACAGTGATGTCTCTCACTCAGATAATTTCTCCTCTTTAGGAAGTCATCCAGTTGCTTTAAGATTATCGTTTCCTAGATCTTACAGATCACATCCATCAGGTAGACTGACCTGTAGTCAGTTTTCATTCCCGGTCTCTTATCTTACTGATCGGTTAGACGCTTGTCCTTTTCCACTACCTAGGCACTCGGCTTTTTTCCAGTAACATTTTGAATAGCATTTCAAGAGGACTGGTAAGTGTATCAGTAAACTCCTTTAGCACATGCGGTGAAATGTCATCAGGGCCGAGAGGCTTGTATGGATCAAGACCTTTTAGTATTCTGTCTGTGTCTTTGCTGGATATGTCAGCACTATTAGAACCTCCTCGCATTCCATGTCACTAGTGTTGAGGCTATAGTGTCTTCCGCTGTAAAATAACTTTTGAGTTTATCATTCCGTATCTCGCGTTTCCTTACATCATCATCTTCCGCCTGAATCCCTTAAACTGATTAGCTGCTCTTTAACTGACAGTTCACTCCTGATGAAACTATAGAGAAGTTTAAATTTTCTCCTGCGTTGTCCACATTATTCCTTTCAAAGTTCATTTGTGTCTGTCTTCTTACCTTGCTTTATTCGCTCCTTGCTCTCTTGCATTATGCAAATGCTGGATGGCTGGAGTGCCGCCCGCATCTTCGTCCCAGAACATCCTGAAGCTCTTTTGCTTTTTGGCATCTTTGACTGAACGATCCTTCCTTCTTTCTTATCCTTACCTCTGTATTGGAGGCTAAAGGCACCCAAGTTCCTACTCCATGTAAATTTCAGAGGACCTTTCACCATAATGCTTTAGTTCTTGGCTAGTGAACTCTATTTCCCAATCTATGTTACTATATATATAGTTTTCACGATCACCTCACTTCTCTAAGTATTGTCTCATTTCTGCTCTTTCAACATCCTCATTTACCATATCATCAAACTTAAGCATTACATGATCACTTTTTCAGTAGCCATGTTAGATAAGATCTAGTAATGACGGAGTATCGGTCCTTTTCATCCTAATATGTTCACAGTTATATAGGTATAAGAAATCTTCCTGTATATATTCTAAACCCTGCGTCATCATGACTCCCGATCACCATGAGAATCCGAATTTTCCCTGCCTCTCTCTTTCAATCTGAAGTCCCCCGTTATCAGTAGTGTAGTACCATCTCTGGAAAATGAGTGTTTTACTGCCTCATGTAACATCCTGATTGTTCACTCTCTGTTATCATTGTATATTTGTTTTGAACGGTTGAAATTCTTCGGAGGAGTATATAATAACATCTTTGTTCACCTCTCACTGACACTTATTCCTTCCATTATATATTGTCAAAATGAACCATCTTCCACTATTTCTTGAAGC
Source organism: Panulirus argus (assembly GCA_038088735.1). Lineage (NCBI taxonomy): Eukaryota > Metazoa > Arthropoda > Malacostraca > Decapoda > Palinuridae > Panulirus > Panulirus argus. The sequence goes on along the minus strand of JAYMFT010299980.1, from coordinate 5,779 downwards.
TTATGGCTGTCTCTTAATAAGAGGGCCAATTCTCATCCTCCTGTTTCTTTTCTTTCCATCCTTACCATCATTTACCTCTCTGGGTAGAACATGTGATATTGTATGTCATTAGTAAGCTTTGTTTCCGCGACTACAACAATACCAGGTGCACTACAGCAATATCAGATGCACTTTCCTTTATACACTCCTTGAATTCTTGCACTTTACCATTAGCTACTAATTGATCAGCATTTGTAGATATTACTTTCAGTCTGACATTGCCATCACTTAACTCTCCTGACCTCTCGGCGGTTTTGGAGGAGCGGCTCTGTCCTCTTGTTTCCTCTGATGTCTCCAGTTTGTTGCCTTCAGACTGTATTCTTTGTTTTTCTACCTCTCTTTCTGTGATTTCTCACATTTAATGAATATCCCACTAATTCCACCTTATCTATAAGTTCTTTAGCTTGCCTAAGTACCTCCTGGGTAGATGACTCCAAATGAAACGTGACCACAACTGGTTATCCCTGTACGTCTTGATTATAACCAACAAATCTTCTTTTTTTTTATCACAGAACTTGCGTCAGGCAATTCCATAACCTTTAGTTATCTTTTAATGAGCATTTACTCTTTCTCTCCCATTTCTTCTTTATCTGGTGTACAGTCTCCTTCCAATTTGAAAAGTAATCAGTGATTTGCGTCAATCAACGTCATACATTACATCAGTATCTCTCCAGTTTTGGTGTTCTTGACTTTTCATCTAGAACCTTTTGTGCTGATGTCAGCCTCTGTGCCTCTGACTTCCTCTAAAATCTCCCTTTTTGCCAACAGGTACTGATTTCATATGCTCTTTACCTTCCTAAACCTTTCAGCTGCCAGGCCAAAAACTGCAATTGCTCCACGTCTAACAGTGCATACTGTTCTTTCTACAGCCTCGCTCAATCTTCTGTGTACCTCTGTATATCTCCAGGTCTGTTCCACTGCATCATTCCTCATGCTATGCGTTTGTTGACCGGCTTTCGATATTGCTCCTGTTCACGCTTCCTGTTCACTGTCTTCCATATATTCTACAGGTGTTACAGGCCCACTATCTTCCATCTATTTTATAGGTGTTATAGGCATATTTTCCTTCTGAAAAGTTAGCCTTTAGGAAATCTAGAAAAGGCACGTCTAACCTGCCTTGCTTTTCATTGAGTTCACCTTTCCTCTGGTTATATACCTTCTGAATCACCTAAACAAATTGCAGTCTTTGTTAATACCCAGTGATTGTATTTCTCAAATCCCTAAGTTCCTGCCTCATGTCATGACAACTTTAATTATCTAAATGTGGTAATATCTGATCCTGGTTTGCTGTCATTTCCGATAATATCTCCACACTTGCTCTCTGGTGACATGCTCTTGCTTTCTCCTTGTGGATCTAGTCACAGCCACCTAGTCTTGATACTTTCAACTAGTCTGAATCCATTTCGGACTAATATCATCCTGAAAATTAAGAAAATTTAGCGTACGTGGCTTTGTTCATGTTAATACCAGGCTTAAACTGGCTCACCTTGAATAAATTTCCCTGCCTTCTTTGAATGTGTGTGTGTGTGTGTGATATGAGGAGCGAGTTTTGATCTCGTGTTTCCCCGTCTCTTAGCAGCAGTAGTAACAGTTGACTTTGGAAGCGTGTTGTGATGACTGACCTAACATTCTCCGATGTTTCCTATACTTGTCTTTCATAATAGTAATTATGATAATGATAATATAAATACTAGCAATGATAATAATAATAGAAATAATAATGATAAAGATGATAATAAAAAAATAATAATAATAATAATAATAATAATAATAATAATAATAATGATAATAACAATAATAATCATAATAATAATAACAATAATAATAATAATGATAGTAATAATAATAATAATAATAATAATAATAATAATGATAATGATAATAATAGTAACAGTAATGATAATGATAGTAATAATGATAATAATAATAATAATAATAATAATCATCATCATCATGAAAATAATAACGAAAATAATAATAATAATAATAATAATAATAATAATAATAATAATAATAATAATAATAATGATAATAATGATGATAATAGCAAAATTAGTTATTATTATTCTTATAATAATGATAGTTTATGTAACTAACTACAACCAAAAGTTAAAAATGTTCACTGATATCACATTCACCACAAAATTAAGGGCAACAGAATGTTGATAACAGTCTTTACATGTACGCTACGCCGGTGGTCAATATATAATCTGGTGATTGTTCAAGATGTCCATAGCGGTTGGGGTGGAGCTTTTCTTGTAGCGGTCTGAACTGGCTCGGATGGGGTCGATACAACTGTGGTGTCGAACGCAACTAGGGGACGACTGATCTCACTCATGTGGCAGGATATGACGATGGCGGAAATGGCTTAATATTTACATGAATGAGGAAACAAGACCCTACGCTTATGGTCTTGTATGTACGTGTGGGTAAACGTACAGGTGTATATGAAAGTGGAATATTCTCGCTGTTTATGAATCAGATGACAAGCCTCGAAAATAAGGGAAAACCATCTATGTTACGAGTCTGGACCTTCTCAAGCTCGCCTTCTTGGTCCTCTACACCAGCCTGTCTGGAGATTTCCCCCCTTCTCCCCCGTAAGACCCCGCAATCATACCACTTAGCCACGTAAACTGCGCATGAAAACAAACACCACAACCATCAGCTTACACAATCCAGCTCGAATGGACAGAGGGGAGACGTGGGGAGAGGGTGGCGAGAGTCAGGATCACATAACGAGGTGCATTAAAAAAAAAAAAAAGACAGCTGCAGCGGCCGCATTATCGGTGGTAAGAGTGTAGAGGATGGTGTGTGTGTGTCTGTGAGTGTGTGTGTGTACGGACGAGACTATTGTGGAGCCGCCCGCCACTTGGCAGCCCTAGTGTTAGGGTGGGTTGGCTCTGTCCCCAGGATTATGGTCGGTAATCTCATTAATGGGTAAGTGATCGGAAACTACCGCTCGCCCAGCTCCCCTAACTGCATTCCCATGCCCTTAAAACACCGTTCCCTCCCAGGGCCTTTGTTCAGGCCAGCCTCCTACTGTTTTTGTATGGCGTCCTGCACCACCCTCATCACGCCTCACTTCTCTACAATCACGTGCAGTTTTTATAGGGACAGGGCAGGTTTTGCCCTCATAAAGGATGGCATCCTGTCATCCAAGGAAGGAACTTCATCTGACTCAGTCAAAGTAACATAGAATTCTGCTGGGGGAAGTAACACGACGAACTTCGACCCTTGAGCACTGCTGTATGACCCTTCGTATGATGGCTTGGCCTCATGTACGTATGTACATGAAATACTTCTTCGCCGTTTCCTGCATCAGCGAGGAGGTGCCAGGAACATACAAAGACAGGCCATTCGCTCACATCCATTCTCTAGCCGGATGTGAGCGAATACATACGTGTATAGAAATGCTTCAGTCACGGACAAAGATAAATTCTCATCGAAACCAGGCCCTGATAGAGAGAGAGAGAGAGAGAGAGAGAGAGAGAGAGAGAGAGAGAGTTAAAAAGATAAAGGGGAAGAAAAGGAAGGATTCCTTCTATAACAAACCAACTCATACCTGCCTGCCTATAGTATAGGGTAACTGACAGATTCAACAATAACACACTCTTGAGGGGCTAGCGGTCACACAGTTGTCATGTGACACATTGGCTTGTCGAGTATTCCATGGCCATGGTAATGGCTGAAGTAAATAAGTACCCTAATTGCGGGAGGAGAAACCGAAGTAATATCTGTAGAAAAGGGAAAGAGAACTACCAAAGCGGCATTGGATAAGTAAGCTTAGTTTGTTGTCTGGCGGGATAGTTGATAAGTCAGATTATTTAGATGGGTCTCTGATAGGAAATTATATAGTGTCAGAACCTTCACAAACGTGAGAGCAGAACTTTGCAGAACATATAAATTCTTTGTACAATCAGAGCAACCGTTCAGCAGAGCAGAATCTTGGGCATATGAACAGGGCCTCCAGGCTCTTTCTTAAAGACAGACTAGTTAGTTATATATTGCAGGGTTTCCAAAATAAATCAACGTTTACGGTGATATCACGTATGATTACTGTGACGAGTGGTGGAACTACGGAGCCATCAAAGGAGATGGAAAAGTTGTGAGTAATCCTAGAGATGAAAATATGTGAAACTTGGGTTTAGAGGCGTTAAACCTAACATATTACATCTATTCCACTGGACAATCCTGTCTAAATTTGAGAGGCAGCGAGACTTTGTTGTAGTTGTGACGACAAGACGAGGCGTAGATCGAACAAGAAAAGATGGAGCTGACTTGAAAGTGATGCAGGAATCTAGGGACAAGTCTTCATTGTATAACGTCATTAAAGTTATTGGTCATCAAAAACTGTGTGTAAGAAATACTTCGGGAAACAGAAGGATTTGCATGTGGCATCCATGGATCTGGAGAAAGCATACGATAAGGTTGACAGAGATGCTTTGTGGAAGGTCTTAAGAATATAGGGTGTGGGAGGTAAGCTGCTAGAAGCAAGAAGATGTTATCAAAGTTGTAAGGCATGTGTAAGAGAAGGTAGAGAGGAGAGCAAGTGGATCCAAGTAAAGGGTGGTATATGGCACGGGTTCCATGTCATTATGATTGTTCGATTTGTTTATGGATGGGATGGTGAAAGAAGTAAATGCAAGAGTCTCGGAGAGAGGGGCACGTATGCAGTCAACAGGGTATGATGGGTGTCTGGGAAGGGAGTCTGTTGTTGTCTGCTGATGACATAGCACTAATGGCGGATTCCAGTGAGAAACTGCAGACATTGATGACTGAGTATGGAAGAGCGTGAAAGGAGGAAATTGAAGGTAAATGTAAAAAAAAGAAAAAACAAACAAATTTTAGCAAGGTAGAGGGACAGGTTAGTTATGGTGTGAAATAGGATGGACAACATTAAAGAAATTAGAGTGTTTTAGATGCCTTGGAGCGGCCATGGCGGCAAATGAAGCTATGGAAGCGGAAGTGAGCTATAGGATAGGTGATGGGGCGAAGGTTCTGGGTGCACTGAAGAATGTGTGGAAATAGGGGTCGTTATCTGAGTGGGGATAAAAGGATATGTATGAAGATATAGTAGTCGCAACAGTGTTATATGGTTGCGAGGCGTGAGCTATAGATGAGGATGTTCGGAGAAGGATGAATGTGTTAGAATGAAATGTCTTAAGACAATATGTGGTGTGAGGTGGTTTGATCGACTAAGTAATGAAAGGGTAAGAGAGATGTATGGTAATAAAAAGAGTGTGGTTGAGAGAGCACATGAAGGTTTACTGAAATTGTTTGGATTTATGGAGACGTCTAATGAGTGAGGAGAGGCTGACGAAGAACAACGAGAAAGGGTAACCAAATTGAAGACTGAAGGATGGAGTGAAAATGATTTTGAGTGTTCGGTGCATGAACATTAAGGCGTGCACAGGATAGATTGAATTGAAACTATGTAGAATACTTGGGTCGACACGCAGTCATTGGACAGAACCAGAGCATTTGAAGCGGCCAGGGGAACCATAGAAGGTCCTGGTTGTGGATAGGGAGCTGTGCTTTCGGTGCATTGCGCATGGCAAGTGAGAAAGGATGTGAGCGGAATGCGGCCATTCTTCGTCTGTTCCTGGAGCTGCCTCGCTAACGTGGGTAACGGGGTGGGTGGAAATCCAAAAGAAAGAACAGAACAAGGAACCAACTGAGGAATATTCCTCTAAGGCTCTGCTATGTTCTTGACGATTCCTTGCCCATGCGGGAAATAGTG
>JAYMFT010299969.1:0-10256 GCA_038088735.1 Panulirus argus | reverse complement strand
AGTAATTTACCCAGGGAAAGTCAGAAAAGAAGTTACGTAAGTTATTCCAGTCAGCTTTGTTCAGGTGCCAGTATTTGTGCTTAGAAAGGGCTGCTGGAGGAGGAGGTGCCGTCAGAACAGATACATTTATGAGAGTATGATCATATGAACCAACTGGGGGTGAGATTGTGTATTTACAGCGAGATGGACTAGAGGTGAAAAACAAATCCTGAATATTAGGAAAGTGGTCATAGCGATCAGGTATATGGGTAGGGTGGGAGATAATTTCCTCTAAACTATTGAGAATGGAGAACGTGAGGGCTTCGATCCCTCCACTGTTCGTGTGGGAGGAATTCAACCATTCCCTATGGTGAACGTTGAGATCCCCGAGGTAGAGGATCTCAGCTTGCGGGTGAGAGGATGCCATGGTCTCATAGCAGGAGTTTAGACAGTCGAAGAGGGATACAAGGTTTGTAGAATTAGGGGGGCAGTAGCCGAAACAGAGGACAAGCGTGGTAGTAGGGAGACAGACTTTGAGCCACATAACTTCAAAGTTTGGGGATTGAAGGTCCTTGAGGCGTGCAACAGGTGAGTTTATGTTGGAATAAGCACAAACACCACATTTGAAACGGAAACGCGAGTGGAGATTATAGTTAGATGGTGTTCAACTAAGGAGAGGTTACTTGAGAGACCACGAATGTTGGTATAGCGAATAGAAAAAGAGGAAGGTCTCACAGAGAGGGGAAAGTCATGGAAGGGGCCGGTACTACTAATGCTAAAGCCCTCCCTTTCATTGGCAGTAAAGTTACCCTGAAACCCGGAGATTCTTAGCACCCCATAATGCCGAGGACTAGGGCCCACAGACTGGACGGACACTGTCATCATGATGTTTATAAATGTTAAAGCGGATAGGAATTGGCAAGGGTACTTATGCGAAAAAAGTGAATATAAAAAGCAAGGTATGAGTAGGTGTGTGGTGCTTGTAAGAAGAAGATGACAGGACTAGCCCGGTAGTCCCGCTTTGATGAGACAGGAAGTAAGACCAGCAATCCTGACATGGAAAGTGTAGGATGGTTCCGGGCACCACTTTGACGCTCCTCAGTCAGGAGAGTAGTACCACCCTGGGCGGCTGTTGTCAACAACCTACTACATTAGCTTGCAAATGAATATTAAGGGAGATATTCAATCTATAGAAATATTTTGTAACTTCTGTTTTGGCGTAAACTGTAAAACTGCGCAGTAAATAATGCTTCAACTATAAGTAAGCGCTTCTTCCTCTGCATCTAATATAACTTATTTAATGCTGATGTACAGTCGGCTTCAGGTTTGTTCTTGCCCTCTATTTTCAGAAAGCTGGGAGCAACATAGTTCATCTGTGAACGGGACACGAAACGTTATTTTGGCAGGCCATATCCACTTTTGCAATTGTATATGATTGCAAAACCGCATTAATTTGTTCAGTTGCCTCCGGGTTGGGGTTATTCCAAATTATGCCTGACTTGCTCATGTTGTGGGACGTTGCACCACTCGTGTAGCTGGGGAACTGAGTATTGTAGTATCCTAATATTAGTTTTGGTCTTTTTTAAAATGTGAAGGACAACTTCATAACGGAAATAAAAAAAATTAATTGAAGTTTCTATATTAATCAGATGCTGTAATGAAAATAAATAATAATAATAATAATAATAATAAGCTTCTGAAGAGTACGAGAGGAAGGTGGAGGGGGGAAAAAGGCCGTTCAACACCTCAACCGCGCTGCTGTCGGAACAGCAAAGTGTCCTGCCCGTACCACTCTCCCACCACATCAGCAGATCAGCAAGGAAAACTGACGTTACGGGGAAGAATTGTTGCCTGGAGAGGTTCTGGCCATATGACTGGAGCAACTGCACGAGAGCTATAATAATTAAATATGTAAAGTGCTATAATTAGACGTATCAGTACCCATCGTTTCTAAAAATTAATTACAAACCTTAGAATAAAAGTGACCGGGGTTTATTTGACATTTACATAAACAAATATCGAAACCTACAATAGAGCGACGTGATGCAGGAGAGGGTTGGATAGGCAGACATGCACACATAATGTAGCTACACATGATTATGCATAATGGACATTAATACGAGAACTTATGCTTGATTTGATGTTTATTGAGAAAAAAATCATTCAGTTACAATTTTTTAAAACAAATCTGATGATAATTATGATTTGTCAGTAGTGCTTAATCATCACAAAGTATTATTAGTATTATTCAGCAGCTGAACAAGGGAGGAAAAAGTTGTTGGGCTGTTCGTAAAAACTCCGTCCGACGCCTCTGGCTGTGTGCAGTGGGAAATTGTCCTGTAAAAGCAGATTATTCACAATTAGGAAATGAATCACTGAAGTAACTATGCTTATGTAAGTTATTTTTACTGCTTGGACAGAGTCAGGAATTTAAAAATACAAAACTACGCTATATATCTTCAAACCATAGGTTATGCGGTATTGTAAAACGATTTCCATACCTTCTTAAATATTATGCGCTCTAAAACCTACAGATATTTTTCGGCTTCCTGCCACCTCGCGAGCGAACCTGGTGTTGGGCCGGTCAGAGGTGTAGAGGACCACGGTAGCGGACGCAAATCTTGTCCAATAAGACTACGATGGCGGTCTCCATATTTCTTAACAGACGTGACCTGTGATGTATCCCTGCCTCGTGAAGCCGCCTCCTCACACTTCTCTGATGACGCCTGCATGCCAGCGGTGTTCCATATCGCCTCATCCAAGATACATTCATCGTCCGCGGGGGTCGTCTTTTTCAGGCTGCCATATTTAGGTCGACCTAGAAAATTTCTACTTTCCTCCCACCTTCCACACGAACGTCACACTGAAATAGGTTTCGCTATTCCTAGCCCTCTTACTATGGCTGCAATCGTATGGCCAGGCTTTCTCAAGGCAACAATTCTACCCCGTAACACCACTTGCTGCTGATTATTCTGTTGGATTCGGTGCAAGTAAGGTAGTAATTCCGGCAACAGCTCGATTAAAGTGTCGAATAGCCTTTCCCTCTCTCCTACTCCCCCTTCCTTTCACACTCCTTCCTCAAAGGCTTATCTTTATTACTGAAATATTTGAGCATTACAGTCACTCCAACATATGTATTATTTACACTGGGGATTATTCCTTCGAATGTTAGTACGGACACATGCAAGTACTAGAAAACCACTCTAATAATCAGCTCCCAAGTTAAACGGGTAGCGTGCGAAGTGCCAAATAAGCATACGAGGCATAATGTGGGGTAATTACAACCGGGAGCCGACTGTACAAACTCATACGGTTTTACAGTCACACTGTATAAAATGGATATGGCTTGCTAGAATAACACGTTTCTCGTTTCCCATTTACATATGAACTATGTTGCTGTAGGCTTTCTAGAAATGTAATAAAGTATAATCATTCACCAATCGATGAAGCATAAGACTTCTTGTGTAAAGACGAATGGTAAAGTTCTGGTTGAAGTGGGCCACAGAAATACTTGTGTAATATACGTAATTTTCTTTCTTTGATGAAAGTGCAGCATATGGAGAACAAAATAAAAGTTTCTTCTGATTATGAAAAAAAAAGACCATAGTAGGAAGGGAGATGAAGATTAAGGAAAATTTGCGGCTAATTTACATAAAAGTGCAACAAAAGAAAATAAATACATCTCTGAAAACCTTACTCAGTTTCACCCAAGGGACAAAAATCTACCCTGAATGTCACTGTTATAATAGAAAGATAACCAACGTTATTGTTGTCTTGTGCATCCCGCCACAAGCTGAAGAAAATAGGCACGAACACACAAAACGGCCAACAAAACGGCCAACACTGTACAATAGGTAAATGTCGACGTATACAGGAAGTTAGGTGAGCTTCTTTTTCATACCTAAGGTTTCAGTGACATTTTTGTCCGCACGTTCTCCCTGATCTTCATAACCCTCACACCTATCAACATGTATTATCAAATTACGAAAATGAAACACGCTCAGCCACTCTTCTGTTTTCTACTCACTACACTACCAGTGCAACAAAAAAACGCATATCTCAAAGGTACCTCTGTGGCGCACCTGCACAGGAACTCTTACTTATGATAGGGGCATATCACCGATCTGTACAAGTTAGTATGTTACTGTAATCATCGGTTGCTGAAAATATCGTTAGTACTATATCATCAGCAATTAGTGAAAATAAATTGTTCCTGAAGATTATTTTACTTAAAAATGTCATGTTTGCGTTTTCAAACTGTTGTTCCCGCCCTTCATTTTTTCCCATCACATGATTATAATTGTACGTCTAAACGGACTTGAAACGCTCTCAATTACTTAATAGTGTAAGAAGATTTTTCACGTTGTATGTATATTCAATGTGACAATAAAGTTACTTACTTACTTACTTACTAACTCAGTGATAAATCTTTGCTCGAATCGCACATTGGGTACAATACTCCATAAACTTTTTTGAAATTTCTCAAAACTGTAAGGCATTTAATTCTATTGAGCAATTTTCCAAAACTTTAAATTAGGTCACCGAGCAAATGACAGCCATTGATTATGTTGTATTAACTAAATCCTTCTTCTTTATGAGATTCCGATGAAGTCATAAATTGTCGCGAATATAATTTAAAGGCACCCATCCTTTTGCACATCTAAGCATTACTCAGCCGGAATAACGATTTTATTCCTTATGTAGTTTGGTCATTTGTTCTAATATAATGAAAAATGACCGTCAACCATTGTTAAATATTTGAAACATAGTCGCCAAATATCACTCGACATAATACCTATGATAAGTTGAATCATGGCCAAAAATCATTCGACATATGAAGTCAACCCATGGCCAAACACCACTCGACATACCATTTAAAATAAGTTACATTCATGGCCAAACAACAGTCGATATAGTACCTATAATCAATTGGAACATCTGGACCAAGCAACAGTATACATATCACCTATAATCAAGTGAAACAAAGGCCAAACACTAGTCGACATATTACCTTAATAAAATGAAACCATGAACATACAATCGACACACCTGTAATTAGTTGAAATGTTCATAGCCAAACAAGTCAACATATCTAACCTAATATGGCCAAACAAGTCGACATATTATCTACAATCAATGAACTATCATGGCCAAGCAAGTCGACTCACCTGCAATCAGCTGAAACATCATGGCCAAACAACAGTTGACATACCACCTATAATCCCTGAAACATCATAGCCAAAAAATTTGACAGACATTCATGGGCGCCCTCAGAAATATTTCTAAGGAAGGGTAAAACATGTATGTCGAGAATCAGCTTTATATGTAGTGAAAGTCTGCACAACAAATGGGTGCGAGTCATGTGCGCTTAAACGCAAAAAAACTATATTTTTTTTTTAGTTAAAACTACTTAGTTTAAATCCATTCAAGTATGACTATGAGTATGCCGGTAAGCCGTTAAAGCAATTTTTTGTGAAATGAAACAGTGAGGAGGGTGGGTGGGGGGTGGGGGGGTAAATGCCCCCTCTAGTCCCATCCTGCGTGCGCCCATGTAAACAGCATCTGTTACTTACCTTCCTCCAACCGGCAGTGTAAGGCCGTGGAATCCATCATTCCAGTCATGAGTCTCAGAAAATTAATCTCTACTAATGTTCTGCACTCACTATGGTCAGTTTAGTCTATAATTTCTGAGAGTTACGTTTTCCTGAAGTCATCTATCATCACTATCTACTAAAATGTTTCACATTTTTTCAATAACCACTATGATCTCTGATTGTTGCCAGTTTTCCATACAGTGATCACCGGTCAGGATATATCGCAATCGCAAGGTTATATAGTATAATGTTACACTTAAAGTTAACGTCTTCTTACTCAGCCAAATAAGTTCACAAACAAACTAAACACTGGAGTTTAGGTTTCTGTCAATAATGTATCAAGTGCACTTCGTTTTCCCGGGATATGACACGCAAGTTGCAACGTATAAACGCTCGCGGCGAAACACTTTCATTTAGGCATTTTTTTTTTTTATATCCTAGTCAGTTTATAGTGACATTATTGTCAAGCATGGTGTCCAGTTCATTTATGAAAAAAAAAATCACATACCTCACAAATTAAGCGACGTATATAACCATACCCTCCTACCTCAGGCCCAGCTTGGGGAGGACTGACGATTTTAACTCACCGTGGAGAGGCCACGTGACGAAAAGGCCGTAAAAAATCAGTTAATCTGTATTATATTAACTTCACTGGATCACGTTGGCAAGTAAACAATAATTTCTGTTGAAAATACAAGGGTTAATTGTGAAACATAAGTAAATGGTATGTTGCTATGATTACATCTAGCTGATGAATTTTAATTAATATATATGCTATATGGGACCTTCCAGGACGTAAACACCGGCAAACTAACCGGCAAGTCAACAAACTTTGATATATTTGGTGCTACTGCTGCCAGTGTGCAGCCAGTGAGTCCGTGACTTCCTATGTAAATAAGGGGCAGATATTAGGAAATAACACTCCCTAAGATGGATTTTAAACCATCTAGCATGAAAGCGATATTTGGCAACCATTAGCAGATGGCGCCACAAGTCATCTATTCTTTCTGTTTTTCGCTGTCGTCTGCTATGTTTAGATGTTATTTCGACAGTTTCGTCAAAGAACACTCCACTTAAATGGACGAGCTGTAGTGTCGAATATTTCATTAAGTTCCACCGACTCCGGGAAGACTGAAAAAAATATAGTTAAAGGTCACGAGATGAATAATATTAAGGTAAATATTTGATTATCTCACATGATTGTTAATGTTGTAGATGTAGGAATATTTGTCCCAAGGGACAAATTGGAAGGTTAAGTAAAGGGAGGAACGGAAGAACTTGAAAGATGGGAAGAGAGATACAGGTGAAGTAGAAAACAGTGATCTGCCTACATAGCTGAGACCGTGGTAGCTGTCAATGTGTATGTCAGTACAGATCAACCAAGACTAAGCTTGGCACGTGGTCTTGTCGATGGTAGAGACGGGGGCGTGTGCTTGCGGTGCCATTACTAACACAGCGTAGTCCGTTTGGATGTGTGTGTGAAGTAAGATGCGATGAGCTGCCTTGTCCCATAAAATTATATTCATGATGCGAAAGTCATATATTGATTATCCTAATTCTTTGTGACTGATATGAAACCCTTAGAATGCAGTGTAAGTTGACTGAGAAAAGAATGGAACTGTGGAAATGTTTCAAATTTCCACATTGTGCATTTAAAGAAAAATTCTATCTCCCTTAGTATTTTCAAGTTCAAGTTTAGGAACACCACAGAAACAACGATTGAAATTGAATGAAACGCATATCAGTGGACTCATACTTGATGCAACAGATCATTAACTTTGGGATGAATCAGTTCAACACATTTCAAACAGTAAACATCCACCTAAGAGCCCACTGCACTACGGTAATGACACACACATCCGACCTATGATAGGAATGGCACACCCAAGAACGGGATGTACTTGACAAGAGCCCAGCTAGACTTAGTCTTCTCGAGTCTTTACATGCACACAGAAAAAATGAAGTAGACTGGGGAGCATGATTTGAAATTTTTTTTCATTGTTTTACGAAGTGATAGAACGGATATGACAAAGGAATTTGAGATAAAAGTAATAGAATAATAATAAATCAACAGAACGTATGAAAACCTAATCTGACTTTATGTAGGTAACCAAATATGCCTTGATTATCAGTTTTAAAGTTGAACTTGAAATATGGAAATCTTCCTTCTGCCATACAGAAATAGTATCGTGCAGCTGAAGGAGGTAAAACATATTCTTGTTTCCAAAGGATATGGACAGTGCTTTAGATCAAGGTTGGTTTGAAAAGTTTGATTTGGCTTTCATAAGTTCTGTTTAATTCCAGAATCATTTTCTAAGTATGCACTGTATCGCAAGTAGCTCTGAATATTGACTGATTGTATTCTGTTATGTTAGTGCTAATAATCCTTAGGGATTATGCTCATAGTTCAGGGCATGATTTAGAGCATAACAGTTTATTGAAAGATGTTGAACAGGACGATAAATATTTTGTCAATAAGGGTAAACTTGAGGTTGATTGGTGTAATATTCAGATATACATTTATAGATATCACCGCAAACTGCAAAACCTCATCTAGTATCTAAATTCATAGTAGATTTATGACAGATTGTAATTTATCAGGTAAGCTCCGCATCGAAAAGAGCGCTTGCAAATGACTACTTCAACAATTACTTTACATTATTTGTTGTGATTAAACAGGGTATGAATTGGAGCATTATATCTTCTGAATGATAATAAAGTCAACGGTAATATACCCGGACAAATATAGGGAATATTAAAGAAGGTAATATATTGATAAAAAAAATGATCAGAAGATTAAATCAAAAATATTAATTGTTTTACTCAGTCAGGTTAGAAGATTAATCAAAAATATTAATTGTTTTAGTCAAGTTTTCAATAATGTAGTCGAAATGTACCAGGTACGCTTATGAATATGAACCACCAGCGTGGCACGATATGCAGACAAACAACACAGAGTAATCCTCAGCAGTAGACGAGTATAATGGGATATTCCGCTGTCATATGGGCAGCTAAATGAGGTTTTAAAGGTTCTTTTGCTATTACACAGGTATATTACATATTAGTAAAATAATGAATCCCATATTTTTCCCAATATACTTAACCTTAATCACCCTTTATATTATCGTTCCATAGAATGTAATGCTTGAAATCATGCTTACATGGTATTTCTCTAATCACAGCGAACTATTTAAGATTCTTTAAACACATGTAGTCATATTTCAAACCTACTTTCGATGTGGATTAATAATTAATGATAATATAGCTATTTTGCTTACTTTTTCTGTATTCTGATGGATTGTTTCATATGTATTATTCGCTTTCTTAATGTTCTTTGTTTTGCCTACAGTATTTGTGTGTGTTTCCTGCTATGTTTGTTTTCGTTTATGTATGGAATATTTTTTTTGATTTATTTGTTGTCATAAATGTAATTTATGATTTAATCATACCTTCTTTTCCTTGCAATTTTGACAGAGGTATTTAGTTGAATTCTTTTACGCTTGCTTTTATTTTTGTTTTATCTTTAGTTTTTAGCATATAGGTTCCAGATACGAAGGATTTTTAAACTGCTTCCGCTTGAATACATTTAAGTACGCATAAAAATTGTTACTTTACTTTCATTCTCTCGTTAGAGGATATGTCATCATAATTTTCTGTATTACCAGAAGTTTAGTGTTAATCATTTCGTAGTTCTATATATGGCATCTTCTCTTACCTTGATTATCCACATTTTACTACTGGTATAACTAGAGTGTCGGACATACACTTGTTTGCGATGGAAATGAAGGTTAGAATAATTCAAAAGACATCAGAATCCATGGGGAAAAAATTTCAACCGAAACAAACAATCTAACAAAATTCCTTGGATATCCGAAACGGTAATAACACTATCGCTCTCAACACATTCATGGCAATCGCCCTTAACGATTTGTATTATCTGTCAGAGCAACACACACACACACACACCTCGTATTATACGTCCTCGTTTTGCATTGCCGATCTTTATGAGGTCATCTGAATTCATTTACAAGTCAGTTCTCTGTTTACATCAGCAAATGAGAGTCGGCCTCTCATAAAGTTGGACCAACTGTCCGACAACAGCTGACTACAGTGGCTTATGACCACAGAATCCACAACACCCATTATGCAACCAAGAGTGGTCTTTTCATTTTAACCCATCCCGTTACACGACTCTTGTAGGACTTAAAAAGTCTTTTGTTATATTTTCTGGTATACATGTACTTAAAAAACTTAAGAAGTATTCAGAAAAAAGTCATGATTGTAATTGCATAGATATCAGCGAGGCTTGGCCGTTTGAGTAAGCGAGTGAGTGGTATGATTCGAGGATTACCTTAAACACCTGAAGGAGTAGTAGTTTTTTCGGTTTCTTGTTATAACTTGTCGATGACGGCCTTAATGAAGTGGGTGGTTGATAAGCCTGAAGCCCAGGTAACCAACCAACCCCTTGGACCTTAGAAATTTTTGTCAATGATATATGAACTCAGTGAGATGAAACAGCTTAAAGGGAACTGGTATTTTTAATAGGAAAGCTAACATGCCTTTGAAATATAGTGACGTTTATATTATTTCTCAGCTGTATGATGATTATATATATATATATAATATATATATATATATATATATATATATATATATATATATATATATATATATATATTTATT